>CM069906.1:129873557-130082609 GCA_036172215.1 Camellia granthamiana | reverse complement strand
GTGAGACTAATGTTGATATGCCACATCCACCCAGATCGCCGGTTGCACACCCAGTCTGGGCCCCCTCAGCTATATCAGGCTCGTGAGCCTACTACATTTGAACTAATGGGGATGATAGGTGATCTCAGAGGTCTGGTGGCAGATCTCGCTTATGGGATGTCAGCTTCACCGTCAGCTGCACCGTACGTCGGGAGCTTTGTACCCACAGGAGCCCCCGCTGTTGGGCCGAATTGTTATTGAACTTAGTCAACCGGAGATGGCCTCCAGTTATAACAATGACGTGTCAACATCAACCCAAACCCTCAATCAGGCCGAGGCCAGAGGTAAAGATAAAATGAAGACAGATGCCGACCCTATCGAACAGCTGCTGTGGGCAGTCGAGGCTATGAAAGCGGGGGGATGAACAAGCAACAGATATCTGCAGTCATGACAAAAGCTGTGGAGGACGCTTTCCCCACTCCGCCTGAGGGCAGTTCCAGTCAATCAGAAAATCGGGATAGGTCCCGTCATGCCAAAACAGTTCTTCCCACTCCAACCTTGCACCCGGGAAGGATCAGAAATCCAAGGCCGCACCTGCCGACTCGTTCGCTAGTGTATCTGGTAAGAGTGCTCAGGCTCCAAAGTACCTGCCCCGAGGGCATAGGGTCTTCCATCCTCTCTACATGCCTTTGTCTAGGGCACTTTTGATTTTGGCCAAAAAGGGGCATCTTAAACCCTTGGAGCCTCGACCCCTACCGAAGAATCTCCTTGCTACTCATGATGCTGCTCTGTACTGTGCGTACCACCAGCAAACCGGCCATGCCACTGATAATTGCTTCCGCCTCCGTCATGAGGTACAGAATTTGATTGACAACGAGGTTATCCTCCCCCCCACCTCAGCAAAGTCCGTCACCACCCAGTTGTTGGATTTTGAGGACACAGATACTGCGAGTATGTAATCAGAAGGTGAACCGCCTACGGGCAGTGCCTGGCGCATTTTTGGATGTGGCGTTTGGCACGCATTTTTGAGCATCTGCCAATGCTAGTTTTGTAATTTCTGACTTAGGTGTCGAGTCAGTCTTTTGTTTTGTTTTGAGCCTGTCTATCTGTATTGAGTCAGTCTTTCTGCTTACAGGGTCTGTCTTGTTGTAATGAGTCAGTCCCTCTTGTATAGTGTACCAGGTGATTTCGGGGTTGTTGCCTCAAACACCATTTTGTCTTGTAATTAGTTGTTTTTGCTTTTTGTGTCTGTTGCTGCCGAGGAGCCAGTTATACCAACAAATTTGAATGAAACAACTGTGGCTATCACGTTCCGTACTTGTTGCTATTTGAGTCAGCCGTGCCAGAGGATGTGAATGGAACGACAGTACATACCACCTACACTCTTGTGCCTTAAACATCGTTGTAATGACCTAAGCTTTTCATAAAAACCCTTTTTGAACACTGCGGTGATAAAAACGAAGAGGAAGGAATTCCTCGGGTTTTGCAAAATTTTGATCATTTTGAGAGAAAGAGAGGCATGCTAAGCTTTTAATGAATGAAGTCATGCTTGTCGGCGTGAGTACTGAGAAGGATCCTGGTTTGATCCAGACTAGTTCCACACTATCTTCAGCGCGAGCGATTTGTCGCTTTCTTAAAAGCTTTCAAAAACAAAATGTTTTGCGCGGTCCTGTGAAGACTTGTGTGGAATTGCTCTTGAGATTGTGCAGCCTAGGATCGCTCTCAGCCTCGACATTCAATCTATCTGTTGCGAACCTGGAATCCGTTTAAAACGTTCAACAGTCAACTGCCATGTAAGGCCTGTGCGGCCCAGTTCGAAGCTGCCCTCGAGCAAGAGGCACCAAAATCAGATCAAGAAGGTCAGGTCTCACTGAAAAAGCTCGTGAAGCAACCGTGATGGATTCTTCTGCAAATCAACACAGTAGTCACTCTCCCGAATACAGAGGGCTTCAATTTCAAAAACCATTTGGCATGGACTTGTTACACTTTTACCCTTGAGAGGCTCGCTGGGCCGAAAACCCGAAAGGGCGACCCAGGCAAAAGTTAGAGCAAGGCAAAATAAAATAAAAAAAAATGCAAAAAGAAAAAAAATGAATGAAAAAAAGAGAAAAAAAAAAAAAAGAAAAATGCAGAAAAATTGAAGAAAAGAAAAAAAAGGGAAGAAAAGAAATGAAAAAATGAAGAAAAAAAGAAAAAGAAGCTCGCAAGGTCGAAAACACCCACATCGGGCACCTTGGCAAAAGTTAGAGCCTGACAAGTGAAGGTTAAAATACCCGAGTGTACCTTAACCGGAACTATGTAAGGCTTGATTCCCATGTTTGGGATACGTAGGCAACTTCATCCTGAAGTCCAGCCCCCAACGCTTTCATAGCGTCTCAGTCCATGTCATGGTTTTAACCACCTGTGTCTCCTCCGAATCCGATGTCTCGGTCACAGCGGCTGGAACTACGTAATCAACTTCCTCTTGAAGCCTAAACACCAACACCTTCCAGGTGACTGTGTCCATATATTGATTTAGACCGTCGCCTTCGGAGATCAGTCGTCGTCAATAAAGACCGTTTACGAAAATGCCGCGGTATCATCCAAACAAGGGGCAACTTTCCGTTGCCATCCAATGCCATAAGTTGCCCTGAGTTGCCGTCCAGACCAGGGGCAACTTTCCGTTGCCTTATCCCCCTTTAAGCAAGGGGCAATTTGTCTTCAATCCGAGGTTGCGCATCTCGAGGGTAAGTTCCGTGCTCGTCGAGCATCGATTGTTTGTAAAAAATAGTTTTTGAAAATTTTTACTGAAGTTGACTATTTTCTCGAAAACTATTTCATTTTCCAAAACCGGACCATCTTCTTGGACCTGAAGAGGAGAATTTCAGTGCTCACAGCCTGATTTGCATGATTTTGAATCAAAAATCGAACAAGTATGTTAATCCAACTCTCATTTTGATCAAAACTATTTTAGAAAACAAAGAATGGTCAAAGTGACGAACTAGGGGCACAATTGAGTCAGGTCTTCTGTCTTTCCCCCATCAACATACTCGCCAGAAAGGCACCCTATCTACCAGAAGAAGTGGCTGCAAGCTCGCTGTATCGGGCATGAGCCCACAACCTCTCGTTTACCCATCAACCGCTCTGGGAAGGGATTGAAAATGAGAGATTAAAGAATAGAGAGGTGTAAGTTGAGAGAAAAGTGAGCGAGAGGGTTTTGAGAGAAAAACCGAGCCTGAGGGCCGAGTGATGTGAGTATCACAAATCAGAAAGGGTGGGAAATAATACCCGGAGGAATTGGCTCCTCGAGATTTGAGGTCTTTTTGTAAACATATCCGTGTGTCGTGTCTTTTGGTTTGTCGGTCTCGATTTTGGCTTTGAGTCTTTTCCGAGTGTGTCTCGTTGTGTTTAGGTCGCGTGCCTTTTGTTTCTTTGTTTGAGTCCCTCCGCTGTGTTCTGTGGTAGGCTCGATACCCCGGTTGAAAACCCTTCTTTATTTCAAAAAATCGTTTGTGCTCAGAATGCTGTGCCATTCTCTACATTCGTGCGAAGCAAGAGAAGGAAAAGGAAAATTTGGGACATCCGAGTGTGTTTTAAACTGCAACCGTGTCAGCTTTTGTGGTCCGTCTTGTCAGATTGGGGCTGTTTGGTCAGGGTTTGCTGTGTGCGGAATGAACCGAGTGCTGTGTTATAGGCTGTATGCAGATCAATCCCCAGTAAAGTATGGGCTGTATTATCCAGTTTGAGTAGTGGTTTGTATGAGTTGTTTGCTGTTAGTTGGTTGGTTATCCGATTATCATAGTGCAAGTGCTCAAATTACAAGTGTTCAATTTTCAGACAACAGATTAATATCATTTACATTTAAGGTGTAATATGAAGCAATACAGTGCAAGGTATGAAGTGTGCAGATACAACACTCTTTTTTCGGACAAAAAGTTTGTTTCATTTCATATAACCTTTTTCAAGTACCAAGTTTTGGGAACAAAATCTGCCTGTGGCAGTACATGGTAACCTAACTACCAAAAAGAGAAAAAGTACAAAAAAGAAGAAAAAAGCAGCAAAAATCTGAAGCAGCATCAGTGGTCTTACGCCTAGGGATCCGTCCTCGCCCTCTTCCTGGGAAGAAGCCCAGGAGCATCACCAGGAGCATCGCCGTCTGAGTCTGAGCCCGAGCTATCCCCGGTCTCCTCCTCAGATGACTCCGCCTCCGCCTCTGCCTCCGACTCGTCATCTGGAACAGGAGCCCGCGAGCTGCTCCCGACATGAGTGCGCCCCCCTCTGGTGCGGGGATATACTCTGCCATCCCGGGTAGAAATGGGAGGTCCAGTTGGAGCGCCACCCACCGGAGGAATCTGGAAGGGAGGCTGAAAAAAAACATGAAAGGCAAATACATCAGAATACTATGAGCAGTTTATCAGTGCAGAATGCAGTATATGAGTACAGTGTGTGGATGCCGTGAGCAGTTTATCAGTACAGAATACGGTGTATGAATACAGTGTATGTATGCTGTGAGCAGTGAATCAGTGCAGGGTGCAGTGTGTAAGTATCGTGTATCAGATGCCGTGAGCAGTTTATCAGATGTTGTGTTGTGCATCAGATTATGTAAAGCAGTTTGTGTATGGTTTGAGGCTGTGGTCAGAAAGAACATACCGGAATGCTGTAAAGAGCTAGGAGGTCGAAAGTCCGCTGTAGCATCCTCATCATGGAGGCATTCATCTCCAATGACTGCCGGGTGTACTCAGAAGACGCCTGCAAAAGTATCAGATACATCAGTATTCTGTGGAATATCAAATAAACTGAAATGAAATAACTATACAAGAATGCAGTAATACATACCGGAGGCAAGTCGGGAACACCGACAAACTCGTGATCAGCCGGCGGAGGAGCAAAGGGGATCTGGTAGGTCGCCCCACCCTGCCCTCTGAAAGTCAGCGAAGTGGGCAGAGCAGGCCAACCGGTCCCCCGCCCTCGCTGAACTCCGCCCCTGCCGCGGACTCGGGCCCTCCTCGATGCTCCCGCTCCAGCTCCCGCCTCTACCCTAGTCGCTGGTGCCGCGGGTCTCCCTCCCTCAGCTCGTCGGCCGCCGCTCAGGGGTCGCATGATGAAGGTCCGGATATACTCCGAGTAATCACCCTCGCCTCTGAAGCCGTCTGCCTCCCAGCCAAGGGTGCAGTCCACCATCTGCTCGGTGGTGAATCTCTCGGTATCCCTCATATGCTCAGGAGGGTGCATCGGAACTATCTGCTCCGGTAAACCCAGGGTCTGGCGCAAGAAACGCTCACCCAGGTACCAAGCCCGACAAACCGGGCCCTCCAGCAGAATCCGGAAACGCGAGGTCTCATCCGCACCGGCAAACCGATCCCGCATCACGGCTGGCAGTGGAGCCCACGGCTGCCAGGTGATCTGAAAATGCAATACAGTTTGTTATCTACTGTTATTGAAATATGCAGTGGAAAGACAAAGCTTAAATGAACTGCAAGTAAAACATACCTCTGCGGGGGTGATGGTGTCGAAGTAGCGGCGGAAGAAGCTAAATGTCTCTCGGGGCCTCCGCACGCACCTCCCGTCAAAGCGACGCGAGAACGGGACGACAAGAGGGGTCTCTGCGTCAGGTACGGGAGCAAGCCTGGGAAAATACGCGTAAACCCACAACTGCAAGGTAAATACCAGTGCATTTTATCAGATAAAGCAGAATATAGAATAAAAAGCAGAAATAGCAGAGCCGTCTGTTGTGCAGTGTATTGTGCAGGGTGTACAGTGTGAGCAGCGTACAGTCAGTGTAAAGCAGAGTATGTGTGTGCCGTGTGTACAATATACAGCAAGTATAAAGCAGACTACAGTGTGTGCAGTGTGCAGAGTACAGAAAATATAGAACAGAAATGAAAGGCAGAAAAAGAAATGCACCTCCCAAACACACCAGTAGCCCCCAAGCAACTGTCCGCTGCCGCGGGAAGCTGAGCTCATATATCCATAGAGAGTGGCCAGAGCGGCGCCACCACCAGTCATAATGTAAGATGTCCCTGACGTCCACCAGTGCGCTGAGTAGGCAGAGAGGCACTGTGTTCGCCCGGTCGGCGAAAATGGTCGTCCCAAACAGGAACATGAGAAAGCCACGTGCGTATCTCTCCACGGCCTCCTGAGTCATCGGGACTGCATCGACAAGGAGGGGCTGGACCCTGAACTGCACCTCAAACCAGGAGTATCGGACGAAGCCGGGACGCGCAAGAGGCGGTGCCGCGCCGAGCAAGTAGACCTAAGCCGCGGTCCACTCGTCCATGTCAATGTCAAAGGGGATCGGATCACCCCCTACCCCGATGCCTGTGAGCATCGAGAAATCATAAAGGGGTCATCGTCATGTCCCCAATCACAAACAAATGGAATGAATCGGTGGTGTCCCACCACCTCTCCACCAGAGCGGCGAGGAGAGGTCTGCATGTAGTGAGCCTGGAGAGTCCTCTGCAGAATGCGCCAAAGCCGGCCTGGTCCACGATATGGCAAACTGCGTCGGGAAGCTCGGCGTACCACTCGCGAGCGACAGTGTTCCCATACCCGCGGATGGTATGGGAATCTCCCTGTTTTCAAACAAGTAGTTGCGAAGCAATATAAAATGTACAGTTTTGAAGAAATAGTCAAAATCAGTGCAAGTTTGGCATGCGTGCGTATTTTCAGATTCAAACAGATACCGGGTGCCAGTGTGCTTACAGTGAACTACAACGTGTGATGCGTCAGCGTGTTTGAGTGGTTCAGTGTAAATGTGGCATGCGTGCATATTTTCAGATTCAAACAGGTATCGGGTGCCGGTGTTTGCAGTGGAATACGGTGTGTGCCGTGTGTTGAGTGGTTCAAGGCTAGTGCAGTGTGTGTGCACGTGTGAGTCTTAAACAGATAATCAGTTGCAAGTGCATTTGCAATCAACTACAATATACAGAGTATCGGTGTATCGGAACTAAGCAGTTAAAGACTGTAATCAGTTATGGCAGTTGACAGTTTAACCTTCTACATTGCAGAAAATAAAGCAGAAAAAAAAAAGTTACCTCGGAAGCGCCGAAGGATAGATGAGAGGCAGGCTCACGTAGCAGAAGCTTGGGATCCAACGCCATGTCGAAACTCCTGAACTGGCGCAGTTCGTCAGGGGGCAGAATATGAATCGCCGGCCGGTAGGTCGCCGGGTCGAACGGGCGCTCGCTCAAAGGTAGGAGCTCGACCCCGGGATCCATGTCGTGATCCGGGGGAGTCCCACCGCGTGGAATGTCGTCCGCCATGTCAAGAATGATGAGAAAATAGCCGGAGGGAGGAAAACCGGGCTAGAATATGGAAAGTCAACCGAAAAGTCAACTCCCGGGAGGGTGGAAAATGGCTGGAAAGGTCGGGATGTGAAAAGGCACGGAAATGGAGAGGAAAGTGAGGGGAACAAACCCCAAAAAGGTGGAAATGGCAAAAGAGGCACCGAAACAAAGATTTGTTCGGTTGAAAATGTCCGAAACGCGGAGGAAATCGCAAATCCGACGACGAAACGAGCTTAGAACGCGAAGAAAACAAGGAAATGAGGAAGAAAAAAGACTCTAGAGAGAGAGAGGGGTCGTTTTCGGCGAAGGATAATGAAAAGAATAGGGTTTGGAACCCTATTTTAAAACACCCATGGTGAAATGTCGAATCTGCCCCGATCCAGGAACTTTTTGCCGGTCGGCAACATTTTGTGCCGGCCGGCAGAATATTGTGCCGATGGAATTATTTTGTAGCCGGTGGCTTCCCCTTCCGGCCGGTGGTGTTCCCACAACCTTGTTTAGGCCATATGAGTGGTTTTTGGTCTTCATAGCTCGAGAAAGTGCAAGAAAGTGTATCTCCGACGCTCAACCGGCCTTCGTTTTGACCTCGGACCGCGTCTTCTGTGCGTAGCACTCAAAATCATGCAATGATTGTATCCTTTTGTATCCTTTTGCCTTTTACAAGACTCAAATTGCCCCGTGTGCGTTGCATGCTTCCGTCATACTGTCCGGCGCGTCGCATCGCACCGTCATGCCCACCCCTCATGCATTGTCATGTATTTTATTGTGAGCATTGTCATGCATTTCAAAAGACGTGCATTGTCACGCACTTTAGTTCATTCGCATTGTCATGCATCTTTCGATCTACATTTCAGTTCAGGCCTTATGGCATGCGTGCCTCAATTTCCATGAGGCATGCGTGTCTCATTTGCATTGTTTTGCATTGTGTGTGACATGCGTGTCTCACTTACATCTCACATTCCGTGAGGCATGCGTGTCTCACTTACATCTTACATCTCACATTCCGTGAGGCATGCGTGTCTCACTTACATTTTACATTCCGTGTGGCATGCATGTCACACTTGCATCATTTTGCATCTTATGAGGCATGCGTGTCTCATTTGTATTATTTTGCATCTTATGAGGCATGCGTGTCTCATTTGTATTATTTTACATCTTATGAGGCACGCGTGTCACACTTGCATCATGCCTCATTTGCATTGGCACGTGTGCCCCATCTTCTTCATCGGCATGTGTGCCTCATTTTCATTGGCACGTGTGCCTCATTTGCATTGGCACGTGTGCTCCATCTTCTTCATCGGCACGTGTGCCTCATTTTCTTCATCGGCATGTGTGCCTCATTTCCATCGGCAACGTATGCCTCATTTGCATTGGCACGTGTGCCCCATCTTTTTCATTGGCACGTGTGCCTCATTTGCATTGGCATGTGTGCCCCATCTCATTTCCATTGGCACATGTGCCTCATTTGCATCGGCACGTGTGCCTCATTTTCTTCATCGGCATGTGTGCCCTCATTTTCATCGGCACGTGTGCCTCATTTGCATCGGCACGTGTGCCTCATTTGCATCGGCACGTGTGCCCCATCTTCTTCATTGGCACGTGTGCCTCATCTGCATTGGCACGTGTGCCTCATTTCCATCGGCACGTGTGCCTCATTTGCATCGGCACGTGTGCCTCATTTTCTTCATCGGCATGTGTGCCTCATTTTCATCGGCACGTTTGCCTCATTTCCATCGGCACGTGTGCCTCATTTGCATCGGCACGTGTGCCTCATTCTCATCAGCACGTGTGCCTCATTTGCATTGGCACGTATGCCTCATCTTCATCGGCATGTGTGCCTCATTCTCATCGGCACGTGTGCCTCATTTGCATCGGCACGTGTGCCTCATTTGCATCGGCACGTGTGCCTCATTCTCATCGGCATGTGTGCCTCATTTGCATTGGCACGTGTGCCTCATTTGCATTGGCACGTGTGCCTCATTTGTATTGGCACGTGTGCCTCATTTTCATTGGCACGTGTGCCTCATTTGCATTGGCACGTGTGCCTCATTTTCATCGGCACGTGTGCCTCATTTACATCGGCACGTGTGCCTCATTTTCATCGGCACGTGTGCCTCATTTCCATTGGGACGTGTGCCTCATTTGCATCGGCACGTGTGCCTCACTTTTATCGGCATGCGTGTCTCATTCCCACTGGCATGTGTGCCTCATTTCCATTGGCATGCATGTCATATTTTCGTTGGCATGCGTGTCCTCATTTGCATTGGCATGCGTGCCTCATTTGCATTGTCTTACATTCCTTGCGACCTGCGTTGTCTTGCTTTTCATTTGCATTGTCATGCATGTTTCTAACGACATTGTACCTGTTAAGTTTGTTTTCTTTTCAGGCACGATATTGTATGTACGGTTCATTTGAGGCCGGTGCAACCGGACGAGCCGCACAAGTATTGTATCCTCCGAGTGAGACGTATTGAGAATTGCATAATTCTCTTACATCCTTTCTGCGTTGTAGTGTAGTCTGGTGTATGCTAGCTTAAAACTGTTGCATGTGTGCTTCGTTACAGCTTTCTTTGCATGATCATAAGTTATGCTCGGCTTCTTGCATTTTCAGTTGCATTTTGCCCCTGCCTTCAGGCGCATACCTTGTTTGTCTTGCATGTTTGTCCAAGTCTTCGGCCTTGTCAAAAATGGGTCGTCTCTGGGCTTTGACATTCACTCCCGTTATTGTTATGACTTTCGAGTTCTGTCAAAGAGGGGCAACTGTAGACACCCTATTTTTGACCGTCCTCAAGACTTGGACGTCACCGTTTGAACACCTGGTGATCATCCATGTTTGTGTTCGTTTGGAGTTCCCGGAGGTCTCGGCTACGTGCCCTGACTCAGGATCTCCGAACTCGACCGTTTTGTGTCTAGTTTTGCACCAAACACTTGTGTTTTGCCTTGGAGGGGCAGAGAATGCCTTGTGAGGCATCCCCACACACCACCGGCAGTGGCTAGAGGCCACCGGCTGGTTTTTGTTTCCACCGGCATTGTTTGTGGCCGGTCGGCACTCTTTGTTGCCAGTCGGCAGTCATTTTTGTCAAAATGACATTTTTGGCCAGCCGACTACTATTCATCTGCTTTTTGCAGATATTTTAGGACAGCTGTGTGGCATTTGGTTCCCCTCCATACACGTGTATGGAGGGATGCTCTCCTTGTAAGCTTGTTGTATAAGCTTTACAAGTTTGGTTGCCTATAAGAGAGGGGTCTCTCCTCTTGGCAAAGGGGTTAGAGAATTTTGGAGAGAAAAACACAGAGAGAAGCTCTAGTTTTAGGGTTAGGGTTGATACATATCTCCTATATCTCTTTTTCTCTCTTTATGTTCTAGGTGTTTTAGTCCATATTATTGCACACAAACACCTAGTGCTTCACCTTCCTTTGGCTACTGAGGTTCTAAGGGCTTGTTCTTGCTATTTTTGACTGGATTGAAGCTTAAGGAGGCAACAAGATCACCATTGTCGAAGAAAGGCTTCAAGGGTAAGAAACTAGTCCTTTTTTACCCCTTTTTTGCATCCTATTTCTACCTATCTTAGAGCTATTTTTGTGTTTAGTGTATAACATAAAAAAGTTCTGTTTTTAGACCCTCTTGATTGTTTGTTAAGAGTGTTTTGTGGTTTGGGTGTGTTTGACCACCCTTAGGCCTTGAAAGGCCCCATTTTTGTGCTATTTTGTGCAAGTATCGAGACTTTGGTGTTTGGGCCTCTTCACCACTGAAATTTTGAGAGATTTCAGTGGTGAAGATGGTGCCTTGAAGTCTCAAGGAGGAGGGGGCCACCCCCTCTCCTTGTTGTCCTTGAAAGGGACCCTTTTTGGTCTCTTAAGGGAGCTTATGTTTAAGTGTTTATTGGTCATGCCTTGGCTGCATTCCATGCTTATTATGCCATGATATAACCTTGTTGTGTGTTGGTTTTGGTACACCATGCATGCTTAGCATACCTACCATGTAATGCCTTGTTATTGCCTTAATATGCCTTAGGTTGTTAGCCTTTGTTCTAGCATGTTTTAGGTTTAGCCTTGTGAAGGTTTTGTGCTTATTTTGCCATGTTTTAGGTCTGTCCATGTTTGTTGGAGTCGATCTTGGCATGCATTATATAGCTCCTTTGTATTATGGCTTGTATGCTTCAAGTAGGTGGATGTGTAGCATGCATTGCTTGCATTAATTTAATGGTTTAGAACCATCCTACATGTCATTTCAGTCCCTTTGGTGTGCTTGTATGCTTGCCTTGGACACCTCTTTGATGCTTCAAAAGCTTGTGTTGTATGCTCCATGTTTTAGCATTTGTGCATGCCTTTGAATTGGAACCATTTAGATGCCATCTAGATGGTCTTTTGGGCTTTGTTTTGTGTGCTAAAACTCTGTTTATGGTCGCTTAAGTCTTGCCATGTGTGGTTGTACTAAGTGTAGTCCATTGCCTCTTTAGCTTGCCTTAGTACTTGGGCCTTTTTTGCATGTTTATGTTTGTCTTGTTTAAGTCGGTTTGGCACTATGTTTTAACATGATTTTCAGGACTTATGTTGCATGCTAATTGTCCATGATATCCCCTTTCAAGTGTGCTTGAAAGTTGCTTATTTAATGCTTAAAGTTTGGACCATCACATGTGCATGTGTGCATTTGTGTTTAGCCTTCATTTTTGGGCATTTTGGCCACTGTTTTAGGCCTATTTAGAGGCGCCTAAATCATGTTTAAGTCCACCTTTTCATTAGTTTGCATTGCCTCATGTTTGCTTGTATGCTTGCATAAGTGCCTTACCATGCCATGTTGCATCCTTAGCTTGCATGCCTAGGTTGCATTGCATCTTGTATGCATGCCTTGTTCCTTGATTTGGTGATAGGAATTGGGCCTTGTTTTGTTTGATTGGTTCGCATTTCATTTGACATGAAAGTGCACACTTGATTCTTTAGGCCATCATGCATGGAAATGCGTGATTGATGGCCCGAGAATCGAGGCACATACCCCTTTGAGTCGCAAACATGATAGGGGGCATGATTGGTGCATACATTGTTTGAATTGTATTGCCATGCAAGTTTTGCCCCTCTGCTGCTGTGAGTTGCAGGTTCTGCAGGCATTGTTTGCCGACCGGCAACATTTGGTGCCGGCCGGCAGTAAGTCATCAGTCGATGGATTCATTTTGTGCCGATGGCCACATCCTATTGCCGGTGGTAATTCTACTCAGCCGGTGGTATCCCCCAGTGTCCTGAGAGGCATTCCTGAGACTTTGGCAGTTTTCAGAGGAGCAAAGCAGGGAAAACAGAGGCAGACTATGCATGGCAGTGCGATTCCGAGCAAGTCCCGAGCATGCGCTGCATCTGACCCGCTTCCCGAGGGCTTTACTGTTTTAATTAGATATTAATTTGTTTAGTTAATTTAATTGATTTGTAATATTTAATTAGCTTGCGTAGTTAATTAATTTGTATTATTTATTTGGTCCCTCCGGGTGAGGGCAAATCTGTAGTAAGTGTGGGTGCGTGTGCGTGCATGTCTTCCAACCCCCACTTCTTTCTCCCTGTTATTTACCTGCTTATGATGGTAGATTAGGGCACGTCTAAATTAGCATACCTTATGCTATGCATGCGTGCATCCATGCATTTGTCTTGCATGCACCAGGCTCGGTACATCATACAAACTGCATCTGTATTTCAGTTTCCAAATTGAATACGTGATAATTGTAGTATTTCACATGCCATTTTAGGGTTAGCCGAGCCTATCCTAATCACATTTTGCTTGTGTTGCATTAGTCATTTTAACATGGGCTAGGATCATGCATATGATTACTAACTAGTTTCTGTTTTGGCTTGGAGTACTAGGTGAGTTTTTACGCTTTAGCATATCGCATGCGTGTGAATGTTGCCATAACAGCATGATTACCATGAGGCTAGCTGCTTATATGATATAACTGCTTGAATGTCTGTGGGTGAAGGTTGGATTGTTTGAGTTGGAAAAAGTCATTGAAATCCGTGTTTTAGCCTACTTGCGAGTAGCAAATTCCAAAGTTTTTTTTTTTTTTTCAAGACAAATGGATATGCAATGCTTGTTTCCAAATTAGGCAATCTAGTCTATACTTGTTTGCTATGCGCATAACATAGTAATTCTAGGCTAATAACCGGAATAAGAACACATAACGTTTTCAAAATCGGATATCATGGTTAGTAGAGGCCGGTCTTCGGACCGGGCGAAAGGGGGTGCTCATAGCTGACCTTCCCCGATCGTAACCAAGCTCCCGAGCCAAGACAACTTTGGTGATGACGGACACATGGCCTTCAGCACCGAGTCAGGGTTTCCTAAATTTCCCATTTTAAAAAATATTTAGGTGGCGACTCTGTATCTGGCAAAGCAGTCCATGTTTGGCACTACTTTTCAAAAAAATCTGTTTTTCTTCAAAACGATTTGCCAGAGTTGGACTCTTTGGTTCAGATTAAGAACCGCAACAAACAAAAAAGGAGGGGAGTCTGAACTGTAGCCGAGGTCCCTCGCGGGCTTGTTACAGATGCGCACAGCAAAACAAGTATAGACTAGATAGCCTAATTTGGAACAAAGCATTGCATATCCATTTGTTTGAAAATGGTTTGAGATTTGCTACTCGCAACTAGGCTAAAATACGGATTTCAATGAATTATTCCAATTCAAACAATCCAACCTTCACCCACAGGCATTCAGGCAGTTATAACACGTAAGCACGTAGCCTCATGGTAAGCATGCTGTCATGTCAACATCCACACGCATGCGGTATGCTAAAGCATAAAAATACTTACATCGTACTCCATGCCAAAACAATAAACTAGTTAGCAAACATGCATGACCCTAGTCCATGTTAAGTGGCTAATGCATCGCATACAAAATGTCACTAGAATAGGCTCGGCTAATCTAGAAATGGCATGTGAAATGCACAAACATCATGTATTCAAGTTAGATTTGAAATACTTATGCAGTTAGCATGATGCGCCGAGCCCGATGCATGCAAGACTGATGAATGATGCACGCATGCATAACATGAGGTATGCTAAATTAAACATGACCTAGTACTAACCATCAAAGCAGGTAAGTAAAAGGGAGAAAGAAGTGGGGGTTGGAAGACATGCACACACTCACCCACACTTATTACAGATTTGCCCTCGCTCGGAGGGACCAAAAGAATAATACAATTCGAATAATGAATTAACTATCCTAGCTAATTAATTATTACAGACCAACTAAATTAATTAAGCAAATTAATTAATCTAAGAAAGCAATAAACAGCAGCCTCGGGGAGAGGGCTCGATGCATGCGCGCTCGGCTTCGCCCGGAAATCCACTGCCATGCACAAGTTGCCTCTGTTTTGACTGTTATTCTTCTCTGAAGACTTCACAAATCTCAGAAATGCTTCTCTGCACACTGTGGAACACCACCGGCTGAAGGGATTGGTCACCGGCCATGTATGATGGTCACCGGCCACAAAATGATCCATCGGCCAACAATTGATGGCCGGTCGGCACTGAAGATGGCCGGCTGGCCAAATCTTCCTGCAGAATCCTGTTTGACAGCAGCAGAGGACAAAGCAAAGCATGGCAGTGCATTTCAAGCTATGTATGCACCAATCACCCCCCTTATCATCATTATGACTCAAAGGGACATGATCCTCGATTCTCGGACCATCAATCGCGCATTTCCATGCGTGATGGCCCAAAGAATCAAGTGTGCATTTTGATATGGAATGCAATGCACATAAACAAACCAATGGAACTCAACCTCTATCACAAGCATTTCAAAAGGCCAAGCATGCATGCAAATGGAATGCAACCTAGACATGGAGGCTAAGTATGCAACAATGTACAAGTCAAGCATGCTAGACATGCGAATGGAGGGACTTACACTAATTGGACAGCCCTAAACTAGGTCCAAAACAGCGGCCAAAAGCTCAAGAATGGAAGCCAAAACACACACAAATAGGCATGCATGCAATGTCCAACACTTAGGCACATAGAGACAACTCTTAAGCACACTTAAAAGAGGAACAACATGGGCATATGGCATGCATTATAAGCTCTGAAATCATGTCATAAATGGTGCCAAATCAAGTAACAAAACAAGCAAAGCATGCATAGAAGCTTGGAATTAGCCCAAGGACTTAAACCATGATCACATGACACATGAAGCAAATGATCAAAGTGAATCAAAACAGTCCCAAATCATGTCAAAGTAAGCCCCCAAAACCACTTAGATGGCATCTAAATGACCTACACATGGAAGCATACACGAATGTCTAAACATGGAGCATAAGGCACAACCTCTTGAAGCATCAAAGGAGCATCAAAGGAGCATCAAATGCAAACATTTAAGCTTACCATGAGGACTGAAATGACATTATAAGTGACTCCAAATCACTGAAATAGTGCAGATAAAGCATGCTAGAGGGGTCAACACTCAAGGCTCATGAGGGGGATTACATGGTAGCTATACAAAGCAAGTCATGGATGACTCAAATGACCAAAAACAGTCCCTTAGCATACTAAAACAAGCATGAAAGCTTCACAAAGCTAAGCCAAAACAAGTAAGCATAGTGGTCTAAATGCTAGATACATGTTAAGGCAATTTCATGGCATTACAAGACAAGTATGCAAAGCAAGCATGGTATGTCTAAACCAAGTAAAAATAGAGGTAATACATGGCAAAATACTACCAAATAACATTTAAGACATGGCCAACATGCACTTAAGGATGGTGCTCACACATGAGGCTAAAATGGCCCATATTGAAGGCAACAAGGAGAGGGGATGGCCCTCTCCTTCTTAGGACATTAAACCACCATCCTCACCACTGAAATCCCTCAAGATTTCAGTGGTGAGGAGGCCCAAACAAGGTGGTCCCGAAGCTCACAAAAAAGGCTCAAAAACAAGGCCAAACAAGGCTTAAGAGGGGGTAAATCACCCCAAACGAAAAAGTGACCTTAAAAAACTATTTAAAGCACTCAAAAAAAAAACTTTTTTCAGTTTATGACAAAGCCCAAAACAGCCTGGAAGACAGGCTAAACATGTGTGCAAGAAAGGGTGATTTAAGACTTAAAAACTCACCCTTGATGAACTTCTTCAAGGCTGCGACTCCAGCAGCTTGTGGAACAAGAATGCAGCTCTGTAGGACCTCTCAAGACCCTCCAAGAAGCTTAGGTTGGTGGTGAGAGGTGTGGTTGTGAGGTGTGCTGCAATAGGCTAAGAATCACTCACTTTGGAACACTCTAACACATACAAATGTAGAGAGAGAGAGAGATATAGAGAGAGAGTGATATATATTCTATATATCAGATTTTTCCAACCCTTGAAAATGGTGGAGAGGCCCTCTATATATAGAGCAAGACAAGGTGCTAAGCTTCTTAGAGAAGCTAACACAAAAAGGGTCAAAGGGGGCAAGCTTCCAAGGGAAGCTAAGCAAAGGGGTAGAAGCTTGACAAGGGTTCAAGCTTCTTGGAGAAGCTAAAACAAAAGGTGCAAAAGGTGCAAGCTTCTCTTGGAAGCTTAGAAGGGTTCAAGCTTCTTGGAGAAGCTTGGAGCAAAGGGTTCAAGCTTCTTGGAGAAGCTTAGAACAAAGGTTCAAAAGGTTCAAGCTTCCTCAAGAAGCTAAAACCAAGGGTTCGAAAGGTTCAAGCTTCCTCAAGAAGCTAAAACCGAGGGTTCAAAAGGTTCAAGCTTCCTCAAGAAGCTAAAATAGGGGTTCAAAAGGGTCAAGCCTCCCTAAGAAGAGGTCTCGGCTAGAAAAGGGGGCCATCGGCCAAAACTATGGTCGGCCGGCCACACTGAATGCCGACCGGCCAATGGTATACTTCACCAATGGCCGGTAGCCTCAAAACACGGCCGGTGGCCTCAAGCCACGGCCGGTGGGTGCCAGAGGTAGCTCAAAAGCTACTCTCTACCCCCAGAAACAAAACAGAAGTGTTTGGTGCGAAACCGAACATAGAAGAGTCGAGTTGAGAGGTCCTGAGGCAAGGCGCGTAGCCGAGACCTCCGGGAACTCAAAACGAACACTAACATGGATGATCACCGAGTGTCCTAACGGTGATGTCCAAGTCTTGAGGATGGTCAAAAATGGGGTGTCTACAGGCGTCATATAGCGTGTGAGTCACACGCGCCGCCTTCTAGGGTGTTTTCTTGTCTAATTTTGGTATTCCCGAACTCCATTTTTCACAACAAATACATTTATGGCATTAAAAATTATATTTAATGAACATAAAAATGAAGTATTTTTACACTCTCAATCTAATGAGAGTGGAAGTGCAGAAACCATGCACTTCATCTTCCTCCATCAATTTTCATGCATCTAATGAGTATATATATTTATATAAAAATATACACATATTTTAATGCATAAGAAAAAATAAGCACGAAAAAACCCATATTGGCTCTGATACCAATGTAAATCGTACAGTATTATGACGCAGCGGAAAAATATTATAGATCATACCTTTTAGCGAGTCTGAATTGAAGGATCTCGTGGGTAAATCACGTGCTTCCTGAATCTGATCAATCAACCCAGCAATGGAGTGATATTACAAAATGAATATCACCCACACAAGTCACAGTGCAGAGGCTAGATCATTCTCATATGGGAGAGAGTTAGAGAGAGAGTCTGGGAAAAAGGTTATGGGTAAAAACCCATAACGTATCTGATATACGTATCTGATTCAATATATTAGATTAACCATATAATCTGATATATAACCAAATATCTCAATCTATCCATATCAGTTGATATGATAGATATAGATATATGAGTGGTTATCTAAATAAGTTTTGAATTCAAATTCAAACTTACTTGGATAAGGTTCAAAGGGTTCAAAGGGTCATGCCACATGGGCGCCCAATTTCTAACAATAATAATAAAACTTCTAAGCAAACATTGAAAACCATACACATGTAAATAACCAAAAGATCACCATGTTATATATATCACCTAGTGAAGGATTCCATCTTTTGATTTCTAAACCACATGGCAAGCAAGAAATTTGTTCTTTGATACATTTTGTTTCCTATTTATGAATGCAGGGAACCAAATTGCAAGCAAGTAATAAATTGATCTCTTTTCCAAAACTAGATTGCAAGGAAGTAATTTATTCTGTCTTTTTTATTCTAAATTAGATTGCAAGCAAGTAATTTGTTCTTTGCTTTTCTTTTTATCCTTCAATAATACACTTTGTTTCTATATATAAAGGTAAGGACTTCCCATATGGAGCACCATATCATCATTTATCTTCTTATTGTTAGGCAATCATAAGCTATTGGTAAGCCCTCACATTCATTGAAGCCATAATGCAAAAGACCAAAAAATTCCTTTTTTCTTTAATTTTAAGAGGGAGATTTATAATCTGGCTTTGGGCCGTGGTAGAAGCTGGACGGATAGGACCGAGCATGTTAGGCCGAGCTAATTTGGGCCAGTCCAGAGTGGATTTAGCCCCGTTGAGGCTCGGGCCCCTATTTAGGCTGAGTTGATTGAGGCCTCCCTGGAGTTGATCTTGCTCGGTCGAGGCTTAGGCCTGAGGTCCAGGTCCAATGTTTGGACCGAGCTTACTTGGCCGAGATGACCGCCTGCCAACCCAGGTTCCATGGGTCGCACGCGTAGCTCGGCGGGAAATGTCTTCTGTTCACCAGCCGACCTGTCTTGAACTCGGCTCTGCCGGAATGCTTCCGAGCTCGGCTATTAAGGAGCTCGGCGAGCGGAGCACTCAGGCACGCTGCGCAGCACGGTCGCGGGAAGCCGAGGTGATACCACCGGGCTGCCGAGCTCCTGCTAATGTAGTCTGGTGGTTTGGTTGGGTGGTGTCCGCTGGATTTGTGCTAACAGATGGGAAAGCAGCTCCATGTGTCAAGAGACCAATGGGGGTAGATTTGAGCGCAGAAAGTATATAAGCATGACTGCGCCCCCCATGCTGAGAATGGAACATCATTTGGTGAGAACAGCCTAAACACTCAACTCTCTCCTCTCCTTCTATATCCCTGAGTGTGTGCTAACTTGACCATCAGAGGGGTTTTCCAGCCACACACCACCGGGTAGCACACCGCCGTTGTGCTCGCAGGTCGATCGGACAAATAAGGAGCTTGGACGAAAGGAGTACAGGCATCACCGAATATTTGCTCCCCGTACAATTGGCGCCGTTTGTGGGAAACCTGATAGACAAAACCTTGTCTTCCAAGCTCATCTGATCACCTTCCATGGCGAACAACGACGAGATACCGTTGTCCGCCATCGACGGTGTTACCCCGGAGTCAGCTAGACGGAGAGACGGATTCCCTGCCGTTCAAAACATGGCGGACCTAGAGACTTCCCCAGGAGGACATTCAAGAGACGCGCGAGATAAGCGCGGTAGAAGTTTTGGTCACTCTCGGAGCCCAAACGGGCACCGGCGGTGAAGAGAATCGCACGCTAGGCGTCTGGAGCACAAGTTAAGGGACTAAGACGCCGTCATCCGGAGAATGGCGGCGGAGATGGAAGATCTCAAACGACATGTCAAAGACAAAGGTGTTGCTGGAGTGGGAGACCATAGTGAGCGCACCCAACCATGCCGTTCAGGCAGTCAGAGCAAGCGGCACACTCCCTCCCTTTCCATCACTAGAAGCTACAGGGTTGGAGAATCCGACGCACCTGTAGAGAAGTCTAGCGTGCAAGATAGTACCTATCAACCCTCAGGTCCAGCGACGACGTTGAGATATTCCTACTCCGCTCGCTCAGAGGACTTGCAGGTAGTCTTGAAGGAGCGGGCTCGCCGGCGAGAGACTCAAAGGGTGCTGGCGCTCCAGCGGCTATCTTACGGGGGTCACGCTAGTGAAGAGGTCATAATGCCACCACCCCGCCCAGCCGTGCCTCTCCTTCTAGACACAGATTTGGCGAGGCCGAATGCCACCCCCTTCTCCCTTGAGATAGAAACCACACCGCTCCCCGCGAGCTTTCACCAGCCCAAGTTTACACTCTACGACGGAAAGACCGATCCATACATGCATGTAAGCCACTTCCGTCAGGTCATGGCCGGACATAGGCGCAATGACGCTCTTATGTGCCTTATCTTCCCGTCGAGTTTGGGCGAGCTAGGCTTGAAATGGTTTGAGAGGCTGCTGGAGGGAAGCATCGAAAGGTGGCAGCAGTTGGCGGAAGCCTTTGTGACTTGCTTCAAGACCAACACTAAAACGCCAAAGAAGGTGGACCACCTTCTCAGTGTCAAAATGGAGTCGAGCGATACACTCAAGGCATACAACTCCAGATACTGGGAAACCTTCAATGAGATTTTAGATTGCCCGATCAACCTGGAAATCACCCAATATAAGCGCGGTCTCCCAGTCAGACATAGGCTGCGGGACTCGCTTACCATGAACCAGCAGACGTCCATGGACCAACTAATACAGCGCATCAATGAGCACATCCGAGTAGAGGATGATGCGGCGGCGTCCACCACGAAGACAACTCCGGTGCTAACAGATAAGAGGTCGGCTGACAAGGTGAACGCGGTCGGACAGGAGACTAACCGTCCAAATGATCGCACCGAGGAATCTGACTGCAGGTCAAACCATCGAAACTGGGGAAGGGGTCATCGAAATGACCGAGATGAATACCCCCGCGATGACATAGCTGATGCCAATAGAAGGTTGAAAGCTCGGACGGGCATCACGACGGTCTTTAAGATTCCAATCTATCGTATACTTAGTGAGATCCGTGACGAGGGTTACATCTAATTTCCTGCTAAGTTAGGCGACGCACAAAAGGGCTTCAATCCGCGGTACCGCTGCACATTTCACCGAGAGTGAGGACACCGGACAGAGGACTGTTTGCCTCTGAAGCAATACCTGGAGGAGTTAGTCGCAGCCGGACACTTGGATCTTTACATTGATGGGGGTGTTAAGGCCGCAAATCCTGCCCCGGCTGATCTGCATGGACTGGAGGACTTGGAGGCGCCCCCTCAAGGAGTGATTAATGTGATCCCCAGCATAGTGGAGCCGGTGCGTGTATGCGAGCTCCGAGGAATGATCAAAAAGGCGAAACACATGAGGGAGATTTTATCAGTCCAGCCCGCGATCAAAAGAGGGAAGACCGAGGAAAAAGACGTGATTAGTTTCTCCACAAGGGATCTAGAGCGCATTCAAACGCCACACAACGATGCCCTAGTGGTCACCCTCCGCGTCAAAGAGTTCGATGTCAAGCGCATCTTGATTGACCAGGGAAGCTCGGTTGAAATTATGTACTACGACACGTTCAAACAACTCAAACTCCAAGACACAGACTTGGCTGCGACAACTTCGCCACTGGTAGGTTTCAACTCGCAACCAGAGTGGCCTTTAGGAAAAATAATTTTACTGGTCAAAGCCGGATCCGTGGTCAAGCAGGTGGAGTTCTGGGTATTGCAGGTGCCGTCTACATACAATCTGATCCTCAGCAGGGGCTGGCTTCACGCTATGCAGGCTATGGCGTCGACCTACCACCAAGTTATGAGATTTCCCTCGGCTATGGAGGAAATTAAGGAAATTTGCGGCGATCAAGTCATGTTGAAGCAATGCTTCGTGGCAGTGAACGGGAGCTGAGCTGCCAAAGGCTTCATGCAAATGATTGAAGGCCCAAAAGACCAGAGTGTCCTTGATGACGTGGGCACCAGGGCTGAGGACAAAGCTATTGAAGAACTGGTAGAAGTACGGATCGACACGGAAAGTCCACACAAGTTTTTTTTGCTCGGATCAAGCCTGACCGCTCAAAAAAGGACCGAGATGGTAGAATTCTTGATGGCAAATATCGAAGTCTTCGCATGGTCGCCCTACGACATGCCTGGCATCTATCCAAGTTTTATTTGCCACCAACTCAATGTTTTCCCTGATGCACGGCCAGTCATTCAGAGAACAAGGAGATCGGCTCTCCATCACGCCGAGGCAGTCGCGGAGGAGGTAAGGAACTTGCTTAAAGCACGGGCTATTCAGGAAGTGCACTACTATGGACGCGCCCCGCGTGAGGGCCCCACCACAGTTCGGACTCGATTTGTGTCACGGTTCTTAATCTGAACCAAAGAGTCCAAATCCGGCAAATCGTTTTGAGAAAAGAAACAGATTTTTAGAAAAGAAGTGCCAAACATGGACTGCTTTGCCAGATACAGAGTCGCCACCTAAATATTTTTTATGGGGGAATTTAGGAAACCCTGACTCGTGCCTAAGGCTACGTGTCCGTCATCACCAAAGTTGCCTCGGCTCGGGAACTCGGGTACGATTGGGGAAGGTCAGTTATGAGCACCCCCTCTCGCCCGATCAAAGATCGGCCTCTACTAACCATGATATCTAGTTTTGAAAACATTATGTGTTCTTATTCCGGTTATGAGCCTAGATTTACTACGTGATGTGCACAGCAAACAAGTATAGACTAAGTCGCCTAAATTGGGACGAAACATGTCATGTTTGTTTATTTGAAAATCGTTTGATGGCGCTACCCGCAAGTAGGCTAAGACATGAATTTTGCCACCCTCAAGTGGGCTTAGAAAATATAATTTTGCCACTCTCAAGTGGGCTTAAAACTCGTATTCAATGCGTTGTTCCAATTTAAGTAACTCAACCTTCACCCACAGGCATTCAGGCAGTTTATATCACATAAGCACCTAGCCACATGGTAAGCATGCTGTCATGTTAACATCCACACTCATGCGAGATGCTAAAGCATAAAATACTCACAATGTACTCCGTGCCAAAACAGTAAACCAGTTAGCAAACATGCGTGACCCTAGTTCATGTTAAAATGGCTAATGCAACGCATACAGAATATCGCTAGAATAGGCTCGGCTAATCTAAGAATGACATGCGAAAATGCACAGATAACATGTATTCAAGTTAGATTTGAAATACTTATGCAATTAGCATGATGCGCCGAGCCTGGTGCATGCAATACTGATGAATGATGCACGCATGCATAGCATAAGGATGCTAAATTAAACATGTCTTAATACTAACCATCAAAGCAGGTAAGTAAAAGGGAGAAAGAAGTGGGGGTTTGGAAGACATGCACACACGCACCCACACTTATTACAAATTTGCCCTCGCTCGGAGGGACCGAAAGAATAATGCAATTAATTAACCTACAAGCTAATTAATTATTACAGACCACCTAATTAATTGACAAATAAATTGAATATAATTAAGCAGTAAACAGTAGCCTCGGGAAGAGGGTCCAATGCATGCGTGCTCGGTTCCGCTCGGAAGTCACTGCCATGCACAAGATGCCTCTGCTTTGGCTGTTATCCTCCTCTGAAGACTGCACAAGTCCCAGGGATGCTTCTCTGAACACTGGGGAACACCACCGGCTAAGAAGAATGGCCACCGGCCATGGGGAATACTCACCGGCCACTGATTAAGCTATCGGCCACTGATGGATGGCCGGTCGGCCAAATCTTCCTGCAGAATCCTGTTTTGACAGCAGCAGAGGGCAAAACAAGGCATGGCAATGCATTTCAAGCAATGTATGCACCAACCACACTCCCTATCATGTGTATGACTCAAAGAAGGATGGGCCTCGATTCTCGGACCACCAATCACGCATTTCCATGCATGATGGCCCAAAGAATCAAGTGTGCATTTTGATATGGAATGCAATGCACGTAATCAAACAATGGGGCTTAACCTCTATCACAAGCAATTCAAGAGGCCAAGCATGCATGCTAATGCAATGCAACTTAGGCATAGAAGCTAAGTATACAACATGGAAATGCAAAGAAGCATACAAAGCATACAATGGCCATGCAAGATATGCAAGGCATGAGACAATGCAACCAACAAGTATGCAAGGCTCAATGTGGGTGTTCAAGCATGCAAGCAAGCATGTGACTTCATTCAATCATGCCACTTCAATCATGCAACAACACATAGATATGCAACAACATACAAGGTGAGCATGCAACAACATGCAAAGGGGTGGACTTAAACTAACATGGATAACTCGCAAGCATGCCAAAATCAGTGGCCAAATGCCAAGGAAATGAAGGCTAGTGCACACACAAACATGCATACATACAAGGCCCAACACTTAGGCATAAAGAAGAGACTTTTAAGCACACTTAAAAGGGGAAAGCATGGACATATAGCCTACATAGAAAGCTTTGAAATCATGTTATAAAAGGTGCCAAACCACTTAAACAAACCAAGTAATGCATGCTACACACTCACATACCCAAGGCTAGCAAGCCAAAATGCAAGGTGGCTATACAAGGCATGTCTTGGATGGCCTAAACAACCAAAAACAGACCTCAAGCATATAAAAACATGCACAAAAGCTTCACAAAGCTAAGCCAAAATCATGCTAAAACAAGGGTCAAAGCTTAAAGCATGTTAAGGCCTAAACATGGCATTACAAGGCATGTATGCTAAGCAAGCATGGTGTACCAAAACCAAGCAAAAACAGAGATAATACGTGGCATAATAAGCACAAAAATCAGTTAAGGCATGGCCAACATGAACCTAAACAATATGCTCACATATGAGGCAAAAATGGTCCTTTTCAAGGACAACAAGGAGAGGGGGTGGCCCTCTACTTCTTAGGACCTCAAGGCACCATCCTCACCTCTGAAATCCATCAAGATTTCAGTGGTGAGGAGGTCCAAACACAATGGTCCCGGAGCTCAACCAAAATGGCACAAAACAAAGGCCAAACAAGCCTTAGGAGGGGTCAAACAACCCCAAAGCTTGAAACACCCTTAAGCAACTATTTAGAGCAAGAAAAAACAGAACTTTTCTATGTTATATGTTAAGCTCAAAAACAGTTGTAAGGTAGGCAAAAATACAATGCAAAAATGGGGTAAAAAGGGGACAAAAGTCTTACCCTTGTAGACCCCTTTCAAGAACAGCACTCCAGCTGCTTCTTTAGGTTCAAATCAGTCCAAAACCTCCAAGAACAAGCCCTCAGCACCTTAGTAGCCAAGGTAAGGTGTAACACTATGTGTTTGTGTGCAATAATAAGACTAAAACACCTTAAGGCAAAGAAGAGAGGGAGATAGAGATAGAAATAGATACAACTATGCTAACCCTAAAAACCAGAGCTCTCCTCTCTATTTTTGCTAACCCTAAAACAAAAGAGAAGAGGCTCCCTCTTATAGAGCTCAATCTTGTAAGCTTACAAGACAAGCCAAACAAGAGGGAGATCTCTCCATACACGTGTATGGAGGGGAGCCAAGTGCATGCCAGTTGCACAAAAAATATCTGCAAAAGCAGATGCACAGTAGTCGGCCGGCCAAAAGTGCAATTGACCAAAAAAAAATAGCCGGCCGGCCATCTATAGTGCCGGCCGGCCAAACATTTGGCCGGTGGTAACAAAACACAGCCAGTGGAGTGTGGGGATGGCCCACAAGCCATTCCCTGCCCCTCCAAGGCAAAGCACAAGTGTTTGGTGCAAAACCAGACATGAAACAGTCGAGTCGAGAGATCCTGAGGCAAGGCGCGTAGCCGAGACCTCCGGGAACTCAAGACGAACACAAACATGGATGATCACCGAGTGTTCAAGCGGTGACGTCCAAGTCTTGAGGACGGTCAAAAATGAGGTGTCTACAACTACCCTCGATGGATTTCAAACACGGTCGTAGTACCCAAGAAGAATGGGAAGTGGCGAGTTTGCGTTGACTACAAGACCGTCAACCGAGCTTGCCCTAAAGACAGCTTTCCTCTGCCCGGAATAGACCAGCTGCTGGATTTAACGGCCGGACATGAAAGGCTCAGTTTCTTGGATGCCTACCATGGTTATCATCAGATTGTCATGCATGGCCCCAACCGTGAGATAACCTCTTTCACCACACCAAGGGGACTCTTCTGCTATCGAGTCATGCCTTTTGGTTTGAAAAACGCCGGGGCAACTTTCCAAAGGATGGTGACCAAAATGTTCGCCCCTCTGCTAGGACGGACGATGGAGGCTTACATTGATGACAGGGTGGTCAAAAGCAGAAATCAGGCAGACTACTTGTCCGACCTAGCCGAGATGTTTACCATTCTCAAACAGCACAAGCTACGCCTGAATGTGTCCAAGTGTGCCTTCGGCATGGGATCCAGAAAATTCCTAGGCTTTCTAGTCACAAACCGAGGCATCGAGGCAGACCCCACACAAATTAGAGCCATACAAGAATTAAAGCAGCCCAACTCGGCGAAGGACATCCAGCATCTGGCTGGAATGGCCGCCGCGCTTAATGGATTCATAAGCCGGTCATCAGATCGCTGCCGCCCTTTCTTTCGAGCACTGAAATCCAAGTTTTCATGGGACGAGGAATGTGACAGGGCTTTGGCTGAGCTAAAGGCGTATCTGTCTTCTGCTCCATTATTGGTGACACTAAAGCCCGGCGAAGAACTCTACCTTTATCTGGCCGTTTCCCAGCATGCAGTTAGCGCAGAGCTTGTCTGGTCAGAAGGAATCCAGCATTTCCCCATCTTCTACGTGAGCAAAACCTTGCTACCGGAAGAGTCGAGATACTTGCCGCTAGAAAAGCTTGCTTTGGCGTTGATGATGGCCTCCAGGAAATTGGCACACTATTTTCATGCTCACACAATCATCGTTTTGACCGAGTTCCCACTCAAAGCCTTGTTCGAGCGGGCGGATTTCTCCGGTCGAGTCCTCAAGTGGGCGGTCGAATTGGGGCAATTTGACGTCAAGTTCCAACCCCGAACAGCCATAAAGACACAGACATTGGCCGACTTCGTTACTGAATTCTCACCTGGAATTCATCCAATATGCCTGGTGGATCTTGCCAAGGCAGCCGAGAGGCGAATGCAGGCTTGCCAGAAATTGCACAACAGGGCGATGTTGGCGACGCGGAACTTGCACTCCCCGCCATAGGACCTCCAGCCAGCATAGTACTACAGCCCAGCGATGCGACTCCGAACTTGGGTAGGGCAGATCAACCTGTTGGGTCCGGAGCTACATCGCCGGAGGGGGATGAAATGGAACCGAACAGCAGCAAACCAGAAACCGAACAGCCGAGCGACTGTGATCGCATCGACCTTCAAACCTCCCAGGACCCCTCAGAGTGTTGAAAGCTCTTTGTCGGTGAAATGTGGAAACTTTTTGTAGATAGAGCCTCAAATCGTCACGGTGCCGAGCTAGGCATAGTTTGATCTCCCCAGATGGTCTGACCATCGAACACTCTATCACACTCAGATTCCCTGCGTTAAACAATAAGGCTGAGTACAAGGCGCTGCTGGCCGAGCTTAAGAGCGCGCTCCAGGTGCGCGCATCCGAGCTGATGGTTTACAGCGATTTGCAACTTGTTGTTAACCAAGTGTCTAGGGTTTATGAGGCAAAAGATGATAGAATGGAAAAGTACCAAGCTTTGGTAAGAGACCACAACAAGCGATTCTAGGCCATAAGGGTCCAACGAATTGAACGGGACAACAACGGCCGTGCAGATGAGTTAGCCGGTTTGGCTTCCATGGTCGACATAACCTCTCCCAGTCCTCTCCTGATTGATTTTCTTCCAAGGCCTAGTATTGAGGAACCCGAGCAGACAGAAGTACTCTACACCGAGCTTGGCCCTTCTTGGATAGACCCTATTATCCTCTTTCTAAAAGAGCGGACCCTTCCGGCCAATAAAAAGGAAGCGCATAAAGTCCGGGTGAAGTCAGAACGGTTTTGGCTCTCTCCATCTGGCGCTTTGTACAAGAAGTCTTTCATCGGTCCTTATCTCAAGTGTGTACACCCAAACAGCGTGGAAGCTTTCCTGTACGAAATTCACGAAGGCATATGCGGTAGTCACATCGGGGGTAGATCTTTGGCCTACCGAGCTATTTCGCAAGGGTATTGGTGGCCGTGCATGCAAGCGGACGCTCAGAAGTATGTTCGCAAATGTGAGAAGTGCCAGAAGTTCGCCCACCAAATTCACCAGCCGGCCAGAGAACTTATTCCCCTCACAAGCCCTTGGCCTTTTGTGATGTGGGGGCTGGACATAGTGGGACCACTCCCAACGGCACCAGGCAACCGGAAGTTCTTCATCGTGGCTACGAACTACTTCACCAAATGGGTTGAACCTGAGCCCTTAGCAACTATCAAGGAGAAAGACGTCAAACGGTTTGTCTGGCAAAATGTGGTAACGCGGTTTGGCATCCCCAAGATTCTAATTTCTGACAATGGCACCCAATTTGACGGGCGCTTATTCAGAGAATTTTGTGAAGAACTGAGGATCAAATTCTACAACTCCACCCCGGCTTACCCGCAGTCCAACGGCCAAGCCAAAGCATCAAACAAGACCATTCTTGATGGGTTGAAGAAAAGACTTGAGAAAGCCAAAGGAAAATGGGCCGAGGAACTCCCAAGTGTCCTTTGGCCATACCGGACAATCCCGAGGCGATCTACCGGGGAAACTCCTTTTGCCTTGGCATATGGCATGGAGGCGGTCATCCCATTGGAAGTTGGCATGCCCGCCCTCCGCAGTGAAAGTTTTGAGCCCAAGCTGAACTCTGAAGCCATCGCCCTGGAATTGGACCTAGTGGAGGAGCGCCGAGACAAGGCCCTAATCCATGTGGCCGAATACTAACAAGAACTTTCTAGAAAATACAACAAAACGGTGCACCCCAGACCGTTCAAAGTTAGGGATTAGGTTTTAAGAAAGGTGATGGGCAACACACTGGTGCCGAGGGAAGGCAAGCTAGGGGCAAACTGGGAAGGGCCTTACAAGATAACCGGTCTGGTGGGCAAGGGGGCATACCACTTGGAAGATTTGGAAGGAAAAGGCATACCCCGGCCATGGAATGCGATCAACCTCAAACTGTACTATTTTTTGCATTTTACGTTCTTATGTAATTTTTTGTGGAAAGACTTGCTCTCCCTACACTTTTGAATATAACATGCTTTTTGTCAAATACAATAGAAGTGACTTGTCTTTGCCAGCATTCTATTGTTTTTGATGCTTACTTCAAGATTTAAACCGAGATGTTTTATTCCGATTAAGTAAATTGGTGATTTACTCAGCCTAAACCGAGATGTTTAACTCCGGTTAAATGAGTTGATGATTTGCTCAACTCTATGATCTTAACCGAGATGTTTTACTCCGGTTAAATGAGTTGATGATTTGCTCAACTATGATTTAAACCGAGATGTTTTATTCCGGTTAAGTGAGTTGATGATTTACTCAGCTTAAACCGAGATGTTTTACTCCGGTTAAATGAGTTGATGATTTGCTCAACTCTGTGATCTCAACCGAGATGTTTTACTCCGATTAAGTGAGTTGATGATTTGCTCAACTCTATGACTTAGATCGAGATGATTTTGCTCTGGTTAAATTAGTTGATGTTTTATCAACCGAGATGGTTTATCTCGGCTATTTGAGTTGATAATTTGCCCTAGGACGAGTTGATGATTTGCTAAGCCAAGGTGCTTTACCTCGGCTGAAGTTGTTTAGTTTAAACACAATGCAAACACTTAACGAAATTAGAACATTTCATTGATGAGGAATAGAATTACATACGGTGGGGCTGGCAGCCCGGTTACATTCTTAAAAACAAAGAAGAAAAAGACAGAAAACTAAGCTAAGGGGGACAGGTCAGCAAATTCATCCCCGGTAGCAGTAGCCTCCAGGTCGACCGTGGTTGTTTTTTCCTGGACTCCGGTCTCCACCTGGCCGGTCTGCTTTGGGTGGGTATCTCCCTCGGCATTTTCCTCGGCTTCCTCCCCGTTGTCTTCCTCAGCCTCAGCCTGCAATGCGCTAAAGACATCGTTGGCGTATGGCACCAGGTATGTCGGCAAGAAGGCAGCTGGGGGAAAGGCAAACACGTCGGTTCCAGATCCTTGGCCGAGTTGTTCGCAAGCAGCCTTCCAACCAGCCTTGAAGAAAATATCTTGGGTGGCATAGACTTGCTTCGTGTAGTTTTCCTCGGCCTCCTTGAAACCTGCGTTGTTCGCCTCATCCAGCTCATCTTTCTTTGACTGTTTCAACACCTCTAGCTCAGCCCGGAGAGTGTCCCTTTCTTGCTCCATGGCTTCAAGCTGGCCAAGCAATCTAGAGTTGTCGGAGTTTGCAATCTCCAGAGAAGCTTTTGATCGCCCCAGCTCAGTTTGAAGGTGCTCAACCTGGCTGGCAGCATCAGTTGCCTTCTGCCGGAGTCTATGAATCCATTCCATGACCAGATGTTGTTTCTGGATGGCCTGCAAAGAAGAGTTCTGATTAAAGAAAGGAAACCGAGCAAACACTTGAAAGAATTTGAATAAAAAGTTTGAGATTCTTACTCAGGTCATAGACTTGACCGAAGACTTCACCAGCCGGGTGTCAGGCACGTGGTCGCTGTCGACCACGTCGCTCGGCTGTAAGAGGGCTTTTGTCAGGTTGAAGGCTAGGAGGTGTTCCTTGTCACCTTTGACCGAAGTGGTTGCCGGGATCTCCTTAGCCCGGTGCTTCAACTAGGGCTTCCAGGGCGATGTTAGCTCGGTTGTGACTGCTAGTTGCTCGGTGTTCAACTCCGCAACGTGCTCGGCTGAGGGATCAGCGTTACGAGGCCTTTTTCCAGCTCGGTGACTTTCTTTGCTTGCCTGCACTGCGGCAGGTGATGCCAATGCGACCACGGTCCCGCTTGATTGACCGGCAGCGGCTGTGCAGAAGGGGATGCTTGGTAGCACGGTGGATGTAGCAGTGATCAGATTCTTGATGCGGCTTCTTTTGGCCATCTCCTCTGCCTCGGTCAACCGGATAAGGGGCACGTCCGGAAGTGTGGGGTCAGGAGGTGGCGACAGCGCTTGAAGGAAGTCTGTCACTCTACTCCGGCGGGGAGCGGAGTATCTGTAGGTCGGTACGTAGCTGAGAAGTTCGTGGCAATCTCGGTTAGGGTACCGCAGCATGGTTCTGATGGCTGCTTCGTTGGGATAATGGTAGTTGGCTTGCAAAGCTTCGATTGCTGCAAAGAGGAAAAGAAAAAAAGGTATTAGTACAGAATAGTGAAGGAAAAGAATTTGACCGAGCAGTTAGCACGGCTTACATGTTGAACCGAAGTTCTTGTTGATGTACCAGCCGGGCACATCGGCTGTTTCATAGTTTCCAGACACCCAGAAAAAGTCGTCGTCATGCAAATCATTGTCCAGGGTACCGGTCACTATCTTCTCCTTGCCCGGTCTGATTTTCAAATAATAGGCAAGGCCGTCGCCTGTATGCCCGAGGGTATACTGGCGAAGTATCTCGGCTAATCCTAGGTTGGTTCCTAGCCGGTTGTTTAGCTCGCCAATTCCATTTATTATGCGGTAAGTGTTGGTTGAGACTTGGGTTGGTGCTAGCCCGGTGCGCTGCAAGAACTCACACATTAGGGGGTTAACTGGGAAGCGGTGGCCACCTTCTATAATGGAAAGCACGGTGAAGGGGCACTGGTCTAATCTGTCCCAAGAGGTTGTGTCCTCGGCACCGAGCTCTAGATGAACGTCGTCTGGGATACCGTATTCTTCCCGGAACGCAGCTAGAGCGACCGGCGTGTCGACCAGGATGCAGTAGCGCCCCATGTGTGTAGCCGGCTAGTTTTTAGCACGGCTGTGTTGGTTTGTCCAAAAAACTCTCGTTTGATGGCTGCTCAGTCTTTGAGAGCCTCAGTGTTGGTGCATAGTCCCCTTGGACTCTGCAGGAAAAGGAGGGCAAGTGTAAGCGGGAGCACGATCGCGCAAAACGAGCTCAACTTTAGCTCGGTCAGATGGAGTGCCTAACCATCTCGGTCACAAGGGTAAACTCAGAAGCTCGGTCGCTCAAGCGGACCAGATTTTAGCCCGGTCAAGCGGTCCAGCACTCTGTTACCTCGGTTCCTACGCGATTTTTGCAAACTCATAACTTGTTCGATTTTGGTGTTTTTTGGGATCAAAAGAAGACTTGGAGCCCGGTCCGCCCCAAATCTAAGCGTCTTCATCACTGAAGGTGAAGAACAGTAAAGAGTGCCGGGGGAGAGGAGGTTTTTGGGAGGATATATCCTAAAACCTATGGTTTTTGTGCCCTAGAATGTGAAATACCAAATAAAGAGGCAATAAAGGGGTTCGAAGAACTTACCAGAATGAGGGCGAGAGTCCAATCTTCGAGCATGAACCCAGGTGAGAGCAGGAATGGTGTTTGAGTTGGGAGGTTGGCACTACAGCTTTGGGACGACAGGAATGAAAGAGAGACAGTAGGAAGAAACTGAAGGGGGATGTGGCGTGTTTATAGAAGAAAAGAACTGCCTAAATTTGAATCTGAAGAGACGGCTGGGTTGGCTTCTCGAGGCCAATAAATGGTTGACGTGTGTCCCCATTGACGGCGGCGTCAGTACTGAAGAGACAAGATGGCAAGTCGAGACGTCAACCGAGCAGGCCAAGAAACCGAGCATAGGGATTAGCGCGGTTAACGTCTTGCGAACTAAGAACCGAGGGAGAATCTACCCCGGTCGGATCATGTAATCCCAATCATGCTTGTGCGGACGGAATTAAGGGGCAATTGAGAGGGAGATTTATAATCTAGCTTTGGGCCGTGGTAGAAGCTAGACGGATAGGACCGAACATGTTGGGCCGAGCTAATTTGGGCCAGTCCAGAGTGGATTTTGCCCGGTTGAGGCTCAAGCCCCTGTTTAGGCCGAGCTGATTGAGGCCTCCCTGGAGTTGATCTTGCTCGGTCGAGGCTTAGGCCCGAGGTCTAGGTCCAATGTTTGGACCGAGCTTACTTGGCCGAGATGACTGCCTGCCAACTCGGGTTCCATGGGTCGCACGCGTAGCTCAGCGAAAATGTCTTCTGTTCACCGGCCGACCTATCTTGAACTCGGCTCTGCCAGAATGCTTCCAAGCTCGGCTATTAAGGAGCTCGGCAAGCGGAACACTTAGGCACGCTACACAGCACGATCGTGGGAAGCCGAGGTGATGCCACCGGGCTGCCGAGCTCCTGCTAATGTAGTCTGGCGGTTTGGTTAGGTGGTGTCCACTGGATTTGTGCTGACAGATGGGAAAGTAGCTCCACGTGTCAAGAGACCAATGGGAGTATATTTGAGCGCAGAAAGTATATAAGCATGACTACGCCCCCCATGCTGAGAATAGAATATCATTTGGTGAGAACAACCTAAACACTCAACTCTCTCCTCTCCCTCTATATCCCTGAGTGTGTGCTAACTTGACCGTTGGAGGGGTTTTCCGGCCACACACCGCCGGGTAGCTCACCGCCGTTGTGCTCACAGGTCGATCGAACAGACAAGGAGTTGGACAAAAGGAGTACGAGCATCACCAAATATTTGCTCCCCGTACAAATTTTTATAAACTTTTGAGAGTTTAAGTGTTAATCATGATATGAATTTGACATTGTTGCAGGAGTCACAAATCGAGGTACAAAATTTTGTGAGTCAATTTTAATTCGTTGTTTTGTTATTTTTGTCACTTTATTTGTATTGTGTTAGCAATGTTGCTTGTGAAATATATTTATTGAGGTCCATACATTTGGAGACATAAAGTATGAACATGTTATCTTTAATCTTCTTACTTTGTCTAGTTTTGTTTATAGGGTATGGTTAACGAGTGCTCTAAGGATATTGATTAATAATGTTAAGGAAAATTTTATGGTACATGCTCCTTTTAGGGTGTGTATCATATGCACCTTTAGTTACAATCTTTATACTCTTAATTATGACTTACTGTATTTTAATTATGGCATATTGTGATATTAGATATGACATTATTTCAGTTATGATCAAAGAGTCGTTTAGTTATACCTCATGTGATATTTGATTATAACTTAATATTTTTTTTAGTTATGACTCATAATATTAGTTATACCATTTGTGGCCACCAGGTCTCCCCTAAGGGGAAGGTCTTGGGTTCCACTCTTAGGAGTGAAATAAGAGGGCAAGATTTTCTTGCAAGGTATATGGGTGAGTTTCAACTCTTTCAATGTGTTAATTTAACAACTAATCACTAACTTTCGCCGATCCAAAAAAATAAAAATAAAAACCTCACAAATGATATAACTTGTATATCGTATACACCTATAATATTTGCCTAAAATTAATTGTATATTCTTCATTGCACACATAAGCAATTCTTTACGACTTGAGAATTCAACTGTCATATACGCAAACAAAAATAATTAAGGGAAGTCTTAAAACTACAAGAAATATTCTGGTGTGCAATGCACATCATATGCAATCTTAACACAAAATTATGTAAGTTTTCACGAATTTATTTAAGTGATTTCACAAAAGTTGAATATAAATTCACATAAGTTCGTAAAAATTTAAGACTTGTGAGAATTTGTGTTCAACTTATGTATTTTTGTAGGATCACTTATATAAGTTCATGAAAACTTACATAATTTTGTGATAGAATTGTATACAGTATGCATTACATATCAGAGAATTTTTCTAAGAAGTATTAGTTAAAAACAATAGCTTTTAAATATTTATGATGTGTTGGATCCTCGTAAAATGAAATGAAAGTTTCTATTCCATCCAGTGCAAAACTTAGTTTGATGCATGTAGAAATCGAGTAGGAAATTAACTCAATGAACTAACTCCCGTAAGAAATTAACTCAACTAGAGTCTAAATTGAAATTAAATAATGAAACATGAACTCAATTAGATTCCACTATGCCATGATGTTGCCAAAAGACTCGAACAACAGTCCATCTAGAGATGAATACTCTTATAACATTAAACAAGGCTAACGGTGAACTATGCCCACACAACGCTTCAAAAAGGGAGAATTCTATAATATACACATTGAAAAAGGTGTATATCATATGTTATAATTATAACTTTTGTGGCTTTTAGATATGATTTATTGGGCATGTTTGGTGAAACTTTTATAATGTTAAAATTTAATAATTAGAAAGTACAAGTTAAAAATAACATTTTCTAACTTTTAAATAATCAATTTTTTTACCTTATTTAAGTTATTTCTACGTAATAAGCTATAAGCAGAAATTACACTAAACATTCTAACACAAACTCCCAAATTAAAACAAGTTATAATCACTTCCTAGAAGGTATAACAAAAAGCCATATTGTGTTAATCCCAGTGATTGTGTGTATGTGTAAATAAATTTATAAATAAAATAAACAATAAAAAAAAATAATTAATTCAGAAAATAATTATATAAATTAAATTCCGAAACAATTACTTACACAAATTATAAGTTGAGACTTATGTTGGATACAATCTCCATAAAATAGATTTCACCCTCGCTCCGGTGCTACGAAATTTACTGGCGTTTACTTCTTAGGATGCAACGACTACTACTTGGTTTGTAGCACTACAAACTCAAGTCTGGCGAACCAAAATTATGTTGTGACTCTCTCTTTTTCTTCCTAAAAATAAATGATAGACAAATGCAGAAAATAGAAAGATGGAAAAGAAAGAAGAAAGACGAAATGGTCAGGGAAAATTAGATGGATTGAATGCTGGAATGGCAGGCTATTTATAGAAGAACATGTAGCTTTTCAGAACAGGTTTCAACAGGTAAAAAACCTGTTCGAAACATAAACAGATCTGTTCGGGTAGAATTCAATTGGTATGAACCTGTTCGGGTAGAGTTCAACAGGTATGAACCTGTTCGGGAGGAGTTTAACACATATGAACCTATTTGGGTAGAGGAAAAAATCTGGACAGATTTATTTTGAATTTTGAAATCAAAATTCAAAAATAAATAAATAATATACAAATATTTTTTGCCCAAAAAGATAAGTATTGGATCGGACAAACCCAACCCAACCTCATACCACACATCCATGCCCCAGCCCAGCCCACCCTGCTCGACCGACCGAACGGCAGCGCTCACGTGTTTTGTTTTGGATCTAGCTCACTTTACCAATAATCTCACCCTTCCACAAAACTTGGTTACCCCTTGGGGCCCATCTCAAGTATGGCAAGCTAGAGTTTATATACCCATATAAATCCTCAAGCCTTTCCAATGTGGGACAAGCGCATTTCACAAATGTATAGGAAACCCACCTAAAGCCATTTATATGAACTCGAAAATGCGCGTTGAATTCTCATTCATCCGGAAATGATTTTGAGCAACCAAATACACGATGTTATTTACTACACGACATTAAACATAAATCTAATTAGAAACGTTAAAAATAACGCTTGGGTCCTACCTTAATTAATGCTCAAAGTTAGCAAAAAAATCACACTCACTACCTCAGTACTTCTTTCTACTTTATTAAATGATGCCTAAGTGAGTTTTGTCTCAATACAAATCTCACATTTATGATTAGGATCAAACTCTAAGTTTGGCAAACAATCTAAAGAAACAAGTTTACGCAAAGAATTTAATTTACATGTCTTTAATCTACCATGTCATAAAAAAGAAGACTCTGTAATATAAACAGAAGATGTGTTCTTATTATTAATAGTCAAATTTAGTACAATAGTTAATACATTGAGCTTAAAAAGCCCATCACTCATGTATCCTCGCCCCACATATATTCCACTATTAGAGAGTACAACCTTATTAGATTCAAAGACTAATCTAAACCCATTCTTAATCAACAATGACCCAGAAATCAAATTCTTGCGAATCTCCGGCACATGGAGTACATTGTTAAGAGTGAGTTCTTTCCCCAAGGTCATTTTCAGCACGATCTTTCACTACAAAAAATTAAAGTTTTAGAGACCAAAATTTGTGGACAAAATTATGTTTTAGTGACCAATTTTTTTTGTTGCGAAAAGTGTCGTCATTATATTTTTAGCAACAAAAATTGAACATTAGTGATGGATTATTATCCTTTTGGGACCAAATTTTTTGTTTAAAAAAATAAACCATTTTGAGACCAAATTATTTTGTCCCTAAAAGTCTATTTATTAGTGATATTTTCAAATTTTTGTCGCTAAAAGCCTTGTTTTTGACTTTTTGGACAACCTTTTAACGACTATCTTCATGACAATGGAAATCAATCCCTAAATATCTTTTGTAACAAAATTTTCACTTTTAGAGACCAAAACATTTGATCTCTAAAACTCTTATATGTTCTAGTGTTTCCTTGTCCTTCTATAGTTGATGTGGAGGAGTTTTCCATAAAAAATTGTTCCCCACTTTCTACCACTTTGTAGGTTATGAACATCATTTTATCTGCATAGATATGGTAGGTTGCTCTAGTATCCACCCACCACTCCTTGGGATTGCCCACCAAATTTGCTTCAGAGACTACTGCAGCAAAATTGATGTCTACCACTCCATCGGAAAGATAAAAATCCTCGACTATGTTGGCGTGTTCTACCTTTTTGCTTGAACTCCCTCCGTCCTTGCGAACGTGACAATCCTTAGTGCGATGTCTATCTTTGCCGCACACAAAACACTTGCCTTTGAACCTATTGTTGAACTTGTTGTTGATCCCTTTATTGATCTTACTAGTGGATCCTTGTTTGGGACCATTGTCATCATGCTTCCGCTTCTTGTTGTTGAATTTTGACCCTTGTCCATGTGCCACAACATTTTCTTGAGCATGCATGATGTGGTTTCCTGACTTCTTGTCAGTACCACGATTGTCCTCCTCAATTCTGAGCCGCACTATCAGTTCCTGTAATTTCATCTCCTTGTACTTATGCTTTAGATAATTCTTGAATTCTTTCTAGGATGGTGGGAATTTTTCAATGATTACTGCTACTTGGAAAGATTCACTGGGAACCATCCCTTCCGCATGTATGTCATGGAAAATTAATTGGAGATCTTGAACCAAGCTAATAACCGTCTTGGAATCCATCATCTTAAAATCTAAAAAACGGTCAACAAAAAATTTCTTTGTACCGACATCCTCTATCTTATATTTATGATCTAAAGATTCCCACAATTCTTTTGTAGTGCTTTTGACACAATACACATTGTACAGTGTATTGGCCAACCCATTGAGGATATAATTTCGACACAGAAAATCACCATGCTTCCATGCATCGACTGCGGCAATCACTTGCCGGTCAGTTTCTTCCTCGTTCAGTGCCGGAGCTTTTTCATAAGTGAAGCGAGCCAAATTCAATGTCGTAAGATAAAACATCATCTTTTGTTGCCATGTTTTAAAATCATTTCCATTGAATTTCTCTGGCTTCTCCCCATGATTTACTGGTACTGCTGGAGCCATCACTGGCACAACGGGTGTAGGGGTCGGAGTACGAACAGTCTCAGTACTGTTTGTTTCAGTAGTCATATTTCTGATGAAATAACAATGCACCAATCACAAAATTTATACAAAATTTAATTTACACACAAAATATACAGAATAATATTTTGTAACAAAATTCCAATAATAAACAGTATATTATACTATTTAAGAAATTAAACAGTATATGACTACTATTTAATTTCTCAAAACAAAATATTCGTCTGTCTAACACACAAATAATAAAAAACGAAAATCTACTTTAAGATTGTTAATCCTAATGGTTGTGTGTATGTGTAAATAAATGTATAAATAAAATAAACAACAAAATAAAAATAATTAATCCAGAAAATAATTATATAAATTAAATTCTGAAACAATTACTTACAGAAATTATAAGTCGAGGCTTGTGTTGGACACAATCTCCTTAAAGTAGATTTCGCCCTGACTCCGGTGCTTCGAGATTTACCGGCGTCTACTTCCCAGAATGCAACGACTACTACTTGGTTTGCAGCACTACCAACTCAAGTCTAGCGAACCAAAATTATGTTGTGACTTTCTTTTTTTCTTCCTAAAAAATAAATAGTAGACAAATACAGAAAACAGAAAAATGGAAAGGGAAGAAGAAAGACAAAATGGTCAGGGAAAATTAGATAGATTGAATGCTAGAATGGCAGGCTATTTATAGAAGAACATGTGGCTTTTTAGAACAGGTTTCAACAGGTAAAAAACCTGTTCGAAATAGAAACAGATATGTTCAGGTGGAATTCAATAGGTATGAACCTGTTCGGGCGGAGTTTAACAGAGGAAAAAATCTGGACAGATTTATTTTGAATTTTGAAATCGAAATTCAAAAATAAATAAATAAAATACAAATTTTTTTGACCCAAAAAGATAAGTATTGGATCGGAAAGCCCAACCTAACCTCACACCACACACCCACGTGTGTGTTTTATTTTGGGTCCAATGGGTCTAGCCCACTTTACCCATAACCTCACCCTTCCATAAAACTTGGGTACCCCTTAGGGCCCATCCAAATATGGCAAGCTAGAGTTTATATACCCATATAAATTCTCAAGCCTTTCCAATGTGGGACAAGCACATTTCACAAATGTGTAGGAAACCCACCTAAAGCCATTTCCACAAACCTGAAAATGTGCGTTGAATTCTCATTCATCTGGAAATGGTTTTGAGCAACCAAATACACGATATTATTCACTATGCAACAATAAACATGAACCCAATTAAAAATGTTAAAAATAACGCTTGGGTTCTACCTTAATTAATGCTCAAAGTTAGCAAAAAAAATAAGGTTTTACAAAGCCATTTTCCAACATATTGTGATGTCGGTTGTGACTTGGTTATGACTCATTATGGTATTAGTTATGACTTAATTATGACCTATTGTAGTTGTTGTTTTGATTATGACCAATGAGATCTTTGGCTATATCTCAATTGATGTATGGTTATGACCTTTAGTTATGACGTATTGTGTGTGTTGGTTATGATTCAGTTATGGCCTATTGTAATTGTAATTTTAGTTATGACCAAAAAGGTATTTGATTATTCCTCAAAATTGTTTGGTTATATGATCCATTGAATTATGACACAAAGTGATTTGATTATGACATTTTGTGGTATCAATATCACAAAGTATTATAACTTGTACATGGTATATTAAACATATATATATATATGTGTGTGTGTGTATATTTTATTTTATTTTTTGGTTAAAAAGATTTCAATATTTAAAGTTACTTTACTGTGCGTGAAATCTTGATAAGGTATTATATTCAGGTTCATGTGATTTTACTGATTGATCTTTTATCTTTACATTTTTCATTTTAAAAATTAAAGTCCTTAAAAAAAATTTACACTATTAATTCAATTTTTTATTTTAGTTATACTAAATAGGTATAATTAAGTTTAGGGAAAATTCAAAAAAAAAAAAAACCCAGAGTTTCGTGTATTTTTCAATTTGAACCCCAAGATTTCAATTGTAACAATTAAAACCTGATGTTACTTTCGTGTTACAATTTAGCTCCTTCATCCATTTCCGTCTGATTGAACTAACGGAAAACTGGGCAAAATTTTTAGATTTTAACCCACATGTTCAAGCCTTTATATCTCCCTCATTGTAATTTTGTTTTGCCTCATTTCCACATCGTTGGATTCACCTCATGACCCAATTTTCATTGCACCCCTCATATGTCTTGTTCTACCTCTTTTTGCACGCCATCGGAGTTCCGAAAGTTGGCCAAAAATAAGTTGTTCTCTCTTCTTTTTTTCAGATTCAATCCCACATGTTCAAGCCCTTATATCTCCCGTAACTCCATTTCACCTCCTTTCTACGTCGTTGGTTTCACCTCATGGCCTAGCTTTCATTCCACCATCATACACCTTATTTCACATCTTTTTGTGTGCCGTCGGAACTCCGAAAGTTGGCCAAAAATAATATTTCTCTCTTTCATTTTTTTTTCTCTATTTTCTATCTCCATGCTTCTTCCTTCCTCCTTCCTTTCATCTTCCTTCATGGACCTTCCACTGATCTCGTGGTGGCCACCCAACCCCCGACGGTGGAGGTGCCGTCGAGTGCTTAAAACTTTAGTTTCATTTTGTTTTAGAGAAAATATTCTTGGCTTAGTTTGTAGCCAAGAAAAGAAGTCAAAAGAGAAAAATCTTATTTTTGATAAACTTTTGGAGCTCCGACAACACGCAGAAAGAGGTGGAATAAGGCGTATGAGGGGTAGAATGAAAATTAGGCCATTAGGTGAATCCAATTACGTAAAAACGAGGCAAAACGGAGTTACGACAAGGAAGATGCAAGGGCCTGAACATGTGGGTTTGAATCTAGAAAGAAAAAAAAATGAAAAACCCTATTTTTGGCCAATTTTCAAAGCTCTGACGGCATGCAAAAAGATGTGGAACAAGGTGTATGAGGGGTGCAGTGAAAACTACGTCATAAGATGAATCCAACAACGCAAAAATGAGGCAAAATAAAGTTACGATAAGGGAGATACAAGGGGCTTGAACATGTGAGAAACGTTACTCCATCAACGGTAATCGTAGATTCGGTCCACCCGGACATGACAGATTGCCAAACTTTTTCATCAATTGCTTTTAAAAATGCTCTCATTCGAACTTTCCAAAAAGAATAATTGTAGAATTCCCTTTACAAATTGAATCCATTATTACAAATCAAACAAGATCTCACTCCTTATAGTTTTGAAAAACAAAGATTGAGCAACCTCCTCTGATACCAATTGAAAATTTTTGAAAACCCCAAGATATTGATTTGTGATTAAGATTCAATTTTAAACAATAAATAGCAATCCTAATCAAACAATCAATAACAAATAGGCACAATGATTTAACGTGGAAAAAAACACAATTGGACTCCTCTAATTGTGATAAAGAAATTACAGGCCAAAGCCACAAAAAAAATCACTAAGAAGACAAAAAGGAATTACACAAGAGAACTCTTAATTACCTAATGAATCCATGCCCAAATTGAACCGAACCGGATATGCCTCTTCCACTGCTATCTTCGGAATTGCTTTTCCTAATGTTGAATCCACAACACCAATGTCAAATCCATGACGATGAGCTACTCCAGAATCCACCAAAGTTTCAAGCCCAAGTTCTCCGAAATCCACAGATAAACACCTTTCTCTTTTTATGAATAAAAGAACAAAAATAACCCTTGATGTTTGTCAATATGTAGTTCATCGATCAATCAATCATCATCTATACATCAAGAAAACTCATATAAAGACACCCTCCAATACAAAACACTTTTTATTATACTCCTCTTTGAAAATCTGGGCACGTTAAACCCTAAAATGAGCAAATGGCGCACTTTATACTAAACAAAGCCGCGAAGACTGCTCGAGCGCACACTTTACCGCTCAAGTGGTGAAACATATTTCTCAAAAGTTCAAAACACAGGCACAGATAGTAGATGCACCACTTCACCACTCAAGCGCACAAAAGATTGCTCTAGCGAGTAATCAACTTTGACTTTTTTCTTGGCTTCAGGGGCATTGCTCAAGATATGAAATATCAGCACAAACTCCTCTACACAGGCACACTCAGGTTGGATTCGCATCTAAACTCTCATAACTCACATAAATAATAGAGCGAATGAAAAACACAACTGAATGGAGTTTTGTCTAACGAGATTACCAATTACAAAAAACTTGACAATCTCCCCCCTTTGGCAATTCCATGACTAAACACACCTAACAAAGAAAATCCTAATCACCCCAACCCATTACAACCAACAAAGACAACTTTCTCAAGGTCATGAACTACAAAACAACTATTATTACTACAAGATTATATGATAGCATGAAACTTATGATAATATGAAAATCTAAAAAGGACACCATGCTATCAAACATCAACATCACATCAAACATATTTCCCAGAAGTTCAGAATACATGTACAAATAATGGATGGACCACTTCACCGCTTGAGCACACGAAAGACTGCTCGATCCCTGTCCTTAGTCAGCGAAGTGGCAAATAAGGAATGCTCAAGATATGAAATGTCAGTACAAATTCCTCTACACAAGCACAACTCAAGTAGGATTCACATCTGAACTCTCATAACTCACAAAAACAATAGAGCAAATGAAAAATACAACTAAATAGAGTTTTGTCCAATGAGATTGCCAATTACAAAAACCTCACACTTCCTTTGGCAAATGTGTGGTAGTACTAGCCACTATAAGTTGACACAATACGCCTAATCAGTTGGAATTGGGAAAAAAAAATTCCCTATTGTTACAAAACCTACTTGATTTAGATAGAGAAAATCATACGATTTTATGAAACCATGTGTTATGTCCTTGTCTACTTTGGTAACTTATTTAGGTTGCAAACAAAACTCGAAGCACGTTCTTTGCAAATTTATACTGTGTTGTACTATTTTCGGCTAGGGCAGTCTAAGCTCCTTGGTTGGATCTTGGTTATTCCTTTGGTTAACCAGGCTTGATTTCAAGTATTGGTTCTGGGCTTGGATAAAGGACTAGGGCCAACCTAGTAGGCCAGTACTCATTAGTGTTCCTTGGTTGGATCTCGATTATTCCTTCAGTTGATTGGGCATAGCTTCATGTAGTGGATCTGGCCTTGGATAAGTAAAAAGGACTAGGGCTAACCTAGAGGGCCGATACTCTTCAGAGCTCCTTGGTTGGATCTCAATTATTCCTTCAGTTGATTGAGCTTGATTTCATGTATTAGGTCTGGGCTTGGATAGGTAAAAGGGGCTAGGGATGACCTAGTGGGACAATACTCATCATATAACATTAATTTACAGTTTAAGAGCTTGATGGTGTACATTGTTTTGGTCCATTCTTGGAGATCTTAAGCTTTCTAGACAGCTAAATTGTCTAAACAACCACAAAATAATTTTGCATCATGTTTTCTATTTCCCTTCTATTTATTTATTTATTTATTATTATATATTAATATAACTTCTCTGTGTTGATAAAGAAAAGAAGGGCGTGATGGATCCAATTCCAAAATGGTTGACAAGAATATGGGAAGTGTGGGATGTTCGAATGTTGGTTCTACTTAGTCTCACTTTACAAATCATTCCTTTTATCTCTGGCAAACGAAGAAAATATGTGTCATCTTTGTGGATCAACGTCATTGTTTTGGCAGCCTACTTAATGGCTGATTTTGTGGCAATGGTTGCCCTTGGCAAGCTCTCTGACACGAACAATACTAAGCCTAAAAATGGAGTAACATCACGGGCGGTATGGGCACCCTTGCTTTTGTTACACCTTGGCGGCCCAGATACCATAGCGGTTTATTCTATAGAAGATAAACAATTGTGGAAGAGGCATATCATAGGAGTTGGTGTTCAAATTGTTTTTGCGGGTTATGTCATTTTTTTGTCTTGGAGAAAATCTTTGCTTTCTATAATGTCAGTTTTGGCTTCTGTGGATGATTAAATTTGGAGAGAGAATATGGGTTCTCAAGTTAGTAAGCAATGATAAATGGGGAGACATAAACGTTATACCAGATGCTAATGAAGATTTTGCAAATTGTTCTGGAAGAGAGGAAAAATATGTAAGCGCTTTAACGCTAGCCAGACAATTGGTGAAGAAGGTCAAGCAATATATCAGCCAAAATGGTTTCACTCCTCCTGATTTTGGAGAATCAAATTTTCATCAGGTTGATGAACATGATACATATATTTGGGATGTATTGAAGTTTGAAATGGGGTTGATGTTTGATTTATTATACACAAAGGCAAATATAACTTATAAAAAGGCAGGGTGCATTCTACGCTCTATCAGCTTCACTTGTACAGTGTTTTTGTTGGTAGAATCCCTCTGGCTTACTGTTAGGAAAGAGAAGTGGCCTGAGTATACCATGGTTGATATTGCCATCACCATCATGCTAGTGGGAGGAGCTCTAGCTTTGGATTTTTGTGCAGTTGTTCTACTATTGACTTCTGATTGGACAATGCTTTTGCTAATTAAGCACAAAAGATGCGAAGTGATCAAATTCTGCAAAAGAAATCCTTGGTTTTTTCATATGCTTAAAAGGAGAAAGTGGTCTAAAAGAATGAGACAATTCGATCTACTAGATTTTTGCATTAAAAAGGCTAAGTGTTCAATGCTTTGTACAAGACTAGGGTTCCTGGGAATTGTGAACAATTTATGTTGGTACATGCATAGGACTCGTGTGAAAGTCCCTCCTGAACTACCTAGTATGATTTTCAGTCATGTAAAAGGTTTGACTGAGCCAGTTAATGGCGGTCATGACGTTATATTTCTAATTCGGAAAAATTTTGAGATGAACATTCTTGTTGGACACATCGCAACAGAAATATGCTACCATTTAGAGCTAGAATCAAATAAAGGAAACGATGACAAAATTAAAACCTGTAGAACCCTGTCACATTACATGATGTATCTACTCCTCACTTATCCTTTGTGCGGACCAGTTTCCGCAATAGAGTAAGATGGAACTTCGTGGACGAACCCTGGTGCACCAATGGGTGAAGGCCTGCACAAGGAACAAATAGTTAGGCTGCCCGACCGGGGGTAGGTCGGAAACCCCTCCGACGGTCGAGTCAGTACCGGAGTTTGGTAGAGACAAGATAGAAAAGACCAATGTGTTTCTAGAGTTTTGAGATCGCCCCCCTCAAGGAGAGTGTAGGTTACCTTTTATAAGAATCGTATGACTTATTCATCAAGCTCCCTCGTTCTCCGCCTGGTCTCCAGCCGTGATTGTAGCACATCCCTTAATTGAGGGGAGCAAGATCCGTCATTCGCGGACACCACATGCTTTTTACTTTACAGAGTATTGACTGATCTGTTAGCACTCATGTTGTCGTTGAGTGGGAGCCTTGGATCCCATGTTATGGATTTACCCGCTTCGGAGTAGGGAGTGGTGCTATGGCCAGGCCCATGGTCTTCCCCTCTTCGGAGTGGGGAGTGGGCCAAGACTGATCCCTTAGCTCGGCCCATCATAGAGTGGAGAGAGAGAGCCCACTTCGGAGTGGGGACCTTCGTCCAGTCCAACAAGGTTCCATACAACTAGGCTTGAGTACGGAGTAGGGACCTTCGTCCAGTCCAGTAAGGACCTTCGTCCAATCTAGTAGGGACCTTCGTTCAATCCAAGGAGGTTCCATACAAATAGGCTTAAGTATGGAGTAGGGACCTTCGTCCAGTCCAGTAAGGACCTTCGTCCAGTCTAGTAGGGACCTTCGTTCAATCCAACGAGGTTCCATACAAATAAGCTTGAATAATTATGTCCCCTTCATTTGCCCCCTGGCTTGCACTAAAAATTATTGAGTGGAAGCCATTATTATATCTTGGCCAATTTAAAGATTTTGATTTGGCATGAAAGTTTGTCTTGACTGCCATTGCGCGTAAGCAAAACACGTAAAAAGAAAAATAAGATACGAATACAGAGATATGGGGTTTCGAACCCCCGACTTCAAGCTCAGGCCACAGCCCAAACCACTAAGCTAAACCACTGAGCCAAGCTACTCTTGTGATCAGATATTCAAACAATTATCTATATGTATGAGACACATATACATTAAAACAAAACAAAATAGAAGAAAAACTCGTTGCGGGTTTTGAACCCTTAACCTCGAGCTCAACCTCTCTATCCTTAGACGCCGAACCAAACCACTCAACCAAGTCACTCTTATGACACAATTAGTCGAATAAATGTATATAATACATAAATATACAATATATATACATATATGTATTCCTTCGAAAACTGCGTTTGACACGCGGTTTGCTTTTGCGTCGATGGGCCGACAAAAGCAAACTTCATCGATTACCGCTCGCCTCGACTCTCTCTCCATCTTGTCTTCTTCTCTTCTGTATTATTCTGAATCGGAATTTTCCCCTCTTCTACTTATTCCCTCATATCCCTTTCTTCCTCATCACTCTCTTCCATCTCCCTCTTCATCACTCTCTTCTGCTTCCTCTTCCTCATCGAGAGAAAAGAGAGACTGAACGGAGGAGAAAAGTTGTCTCAAAACTCAGTTTGTTCTCTGTTATTTTTCTGACTTTTCTTTCTTGCTCTTTACATCTCTCACCACACATGGCCTCATCTCGCCCCCTCACTCTTTTTCCAGACCTCAATGATCCGAGCTCCTCTGGATCAAGTGTCCCTGCTCCTACCCTTCCTAACCTTCCTGGACCGAGTGCCCCTGTTCCCATTCTTCCTAACCTTCCTGGACCGAGTGCCCCTGTTCCCATTCTTCCTAGCTTTCCTATGATATCAGTTGAGCAAATCATGGCTGCTCAATCTGATATTGAGGCCAACCACTTCACACTAAGCTCTTGCATGGAAACCGTGACTGCGGTTACTAAATTATCTCACCGGTTACAGAATAGAACCATTGAAGTACAAAAGCTAAACTCCCAACTTTCTCTGCTCCAGAGCATGTACAAAGATGCACGAGCAGAGGTTTGCGCCCTAAAGGCAGAGAACAAAGAGTTGAAGCGAAAGACCACCGTTATGACCCGACTCGGAGCACCTTCGTACTTCACCTTTGACAAGCAGCAGGGAGTCATATCCCTTGTCGGTCCTGCACATACTGAGGCAGAGCCTTCAAAGGTCAACCAGCAGAGAGTCAAATCCACCGGCGGTCCTGCACGTACTGAGGCAGAGCCTTCAAAGGTCTCCCGAAGCGACAAAAAAAAGAAGGGCTCGGCGGGAGAGTCGAGTAAGTGAAGTCAGCATGTGGTTGTTATCCAAAACAAGATCCTTCTCTTTTTTTTTTTTCTTTTTTTTTTTTTTTTCTAAGTGTTGGAGTTCGGCTAGTTTGACATCGTCATTTTGTAAAGCCGAGCTCCTTTTTTTTTTTGTAATGGATGCTTTATAGTAATGCCATGCTTTGTTGCATTTTTGTATGTCTTGAACTTCAATTTCTATTTTTTTGCTTGCATGTGTCATGCTTGCCCCCGGCCGAGCAGGGGCTCTCTAGAGAAGGAGGCCGCATGTTCGGTCTGACTAGGCTCCATGCCGTAGAAAAATTGGAAGAAATAACTTTTGATGCCCCCAATCCGAGCAGAGACACCGTAGGGAATTTGTTCGGTAAAACTAGGCTTTATGCCTTAGAAAAATTTGAGGAAAGAATTTTCTATGCCCTCTAGCCAAGCAGAGGCTTCATGGCCGAGTGGACCGTTTATTCGGGCAAAATAGGCTTTGTGCCTTAGAAAAATTTGAGGAAAGAATTTTCCATGCCCCCAGCCGAGCAGAGGCTCCGAGACTATATAGGGCGTCTAATCTAGTAGACCAGGCTTTGTGCCTTAGAAATCTCTAGTTGGATTCGGCCGGGCGTTTCGTTGCTCGGCTTTTACTTGATTCGGTCAAGCTTAACTCATCATAGAGTGTAACTCGGCTCTTCGTTGAGCGCGAGTTGTTACCATGGACCATGCTTTCAAGTAACGATACTTGGCACAAATTCCACCAAGCTATACCACTTGGCGCCCTACTCCAACCGAAGGGCCGAGTTTGCAGGCTGGGGCGTAGGTTAAGACCTGTAACCCGTTCTTGCTCAATTGTCAAGCGAAAATATGTACGACACATATGAAAAAGAACATAATTCATAGGGAGAAGGTGATTTCAATAATACTTAGAGAATTACGATTACATTCAAAAGCTGCTCAGATCATTACATCACTGATAGTATTTCTTCAAGTTGGCAACATTCCAAGGACGAGGAATGGACTTGCCTGCTAGGTCAGTCAGGTAGTAAGCTCCGTTGCCTAAGGCAGAGGTAACTCTGTAAGGCCCTTCCCAGTTAGGGCCGAGCTTCCCTTCACCAGGGACCTTCTTATGATCCATGACCTTTCTTAGCACCAGATCTCCAGGTAGAAATTGGCGAATTAGCACATTTTTATTGAAACTTCTAGTAAGTTGTTGCTGGTATGCTACCAGGCGAATGAGCGCGGCTTCTCTGCGCTCCTCTGTCAAGTCAAGAGCCTGGGCGATGGCCTCATCATTGTTTGTTGGTTCAAAGATTTCAGACCAAATAGTGGGAAGGCCGACCTCCAAGGGGATGATGGCCTCCATCCCATAAGTGAGAGAGTAAGGCGTCTCCCCTGTCGATCGCCGTGGTGTTGTTCTATACGCCCACAGAACGTTTGGCAGTTCTTCCACCCATTTGCCTTTGGCCTTCTCCAGCCGCTTCTTCATCCCATTGATGACCGTCTTGTTAGACGCTTTAGCTTGACCGTTGCCTTGAGGGTAGACTGGAGTAGAATTTCGGAACTCAATTTTTAAGTCAGAACAGAACTTCCTGAAAACCTTCCCATCGAATTGGGTGCCGTTGTCAGATAGTAAGGCCCTTCGGATGCCGAACCGAGTAATGACGTTCCTCCAAACAAACCTTTTCATGTCAGCTTCCTTTATGCTTGCTAAGGCTTCAATCTCCACCCACTTAGTGAAATAGTCAGTGGCAGCAACGAAGAACCTTTTGTTAGCAGTACCTCTTGCTAGAGGTCCAACGATGTCCAGACCCCATTGTGCAAATGGCCATGGACTGGTGAGGGGAGTTAGGTTCTTGGCTGGTTGATGAATGAGTGGGGCAAACCTTTGGCACTTGTCGCATTTCTGGACATACTGTTGGGCATCTTTCTGCATACGCGGCCACCAGTACCCATGAGTGAGGGCTCGGTGTGCCAAGGACCGACCTCCAGTGTGACTGCCACAGATCCCCTCGTGGATTTCATAAAGAAATTTCTCCACAAGATTGGGGTGAACACAAAGAAGATACGGACCAAGGTAAGACTTTTTGTAGAGCTTGCCCGAAGGTGAGACCCAAAATCGCGCAGCTCGGTGCCTTGTTTTATGTGCTTCTTTCTTGTCATCTGGAAGAGCGCCACTTTTTAAGAAGGCAAGGAGAGGATCCATCCAGCTCGGACCAAGGTCAGTACAAAGGACCGAGCTAGGTGGATCGATAGTCGGTTGAGGAACAAATTCGACCCATATCTTGCGACCATTTTTTGAGTCCACCGAAGAGCCAAGACAGGCTAAGGCATCGGCGTGGCTATTTCTGTCACGGCCAATTTTCACAACCCTGATAGCTTGAAATTTGCGAATCAGGTGCTTGGCTTGTTCTGCATAGGATGTCATCCGGTCGTCGCGAGTTTCGTATAGTCCAGTCAATTGGTTCACCACAAATTGAGAGTCGCTATAAACGAGCAACTCCTCTGCATTAAAGTGTTCTGCGCTACGGAGACCAGCTAGCAGAGCCTCGTACTCTGCTTCGTTGTTGGAAGCCTTCCATCCCAGTCTGACAGCTTGCTCCCAAATAAACCCCTCTGGTGAAATAAGGACCATTCCCGCTCCAGAACCCTTTTGGTTGGAGGATCCATCAACGAACAATTGCCAAATGTCTCCAATGAAAAGTTTCCATGCCTCAGCGGGGGTTTGATGAGTGTTGTGGATTTCAGTTGCTAAGGCCGAGCTCCCTTCGGAGGGGCCGGTCGGTCCTGGAGTGAACTCAGCTACGAAGTCTGCTAACACTTGAGCTTTGATAGCAATCCGTGGTTGGAATTTAATATCAAACTCCCCTAATTCTACTGCCCACTTCGCTGTCCGGCCCGAGAAATCAGCTCGGCTGAACACAGACTTTAGAGGGTACTCTGTGAGGACATTGATAGTGTGTCCTTGGAAGTAGTGAGCAAGCTTCCTAGAAGCTATCAGTAGGGCGTATGCCAGCTTCTCTAGAGGTAGGTATCTGGTTTCGGCATCCAAGAGGGTTTTGCTAACGTAGTATACTGGCTTTTGTTCTTTCCCTTCCTCTCTAATCAAGACTGCACTCACAGCGTGATTGGAGACAGCCAAGTAAAGAAAGAGCTCTTCGTTGGGGACTGGAGTAGACAAAAGGGGAGGGGAAGAAAGATACTTTTTCAATTCTGCGAGTGCTTCGGAGCACTGGTCACTCCATTTGAAGTCTGCTTTCTTCCTTAGGAGTTGGAAGAAGGGTCTCATTCGATCAGAGGACCGACTAATGAAACGATTCAATGCTGCAGCCATACCAGCAAGCTTTTGGAGTTCCCTAGCCTTTGTAGGTGCTTCGATGTCTTGGAGGGCTTTGATCTGGTCGAGATTGACTTCGATACCTTGCCTGGTCACCATATATCCCAAGAACTTCCCTGAACCGACCCCGAATGCACATTTCGAGGCGTTCAAGCGAAGCTTGTGGGTCTTAAGGATTTGGAACACTTCCTCCAAGTCTCTCAGATGATGTTCGGCCAACTTACTTTTGACCACCATATCATCTATATAGGCTTCCATAGTCTTGCCTAGTTGGTCCTTGAACATTTTAGTGACCATCCGTTGATAGGTCGCACCGGCGTTCTTCAGGCCGAAGGGCATCACTTTGTAGCAGTAGGTGCCCCTTGGGCTAATGAATGTTGTCTTCTCCTGGTCAGGGCCAAACAGGGGGATTTGATGATAGCCACTGTAGGCATCTAGGAAGCTCATCCGTTCATGTCCAGCAGTTGCATCTACTAGTTGGTCTATCCGTGGGAGAGGAAAACTGTCCTTAGGACAAGCTTTGTTGAGGCTGGTGAAGTCGACGCACACCCTCCATTTTCCATTCTTTTTCTTCACCACGACAGTGTTGGACAACCATTTCGGATATTGTACCTCTCGTATGACCCCTGCCACTAGAAGCTTGTTTACCTCTTGGATGACCGCTTCTGTATGTTCTGCAAATGATCGTCTGCTCTTTTGGACTACGGGCCGAACTGCTGGTTGGACATTGAGTTGGTGACATGCAAAGGTTGGGTCCAACCCAGGAGTCTCGTAAGCAGACCAGGCAAATACTTCTATATTCTTGCGGAGAAGAGTTAGCAACTGCTCCTTCTCTCTGGCGAGAAGCGAAGTGCCGAGTAGAAAGAACTTGTCTGGATCTCCTCCGCCCACCAAGATCGTTTCGAGGTCCTCCACCATCTTCTCTGTTGGCACTCTACCAACATCTTCCAGTACAGGCTGATCAGGCAGTTCGACCATCTGGACTTCCTTACATGCTTGTTTAGACTTCATGGCGGCGATGAAGCAGTGCTTTGCCGCTACTTGGTCACCCTTGATCTCCTCCACCCCACTCTTTGTTGGGAAACGGACTACCTGGTGGTAAGTGGATGGCACTGCCTCCATTGTATGAATCCAAGGTCGACCAAGTATTGCATTGTAAGGAGATGAAGTATTGATCACCAGGAAGTCGACAGGGACCACTTTGGACTTTTCTGTGACGGACAAGGTAATCCGGCCTAGTGGCCACTCTGTCTGTCCATTGAAGCCGACCAGAGGGGAGACTGCAGGGATTAAGTGTTGCTCATCAAGACCTAGCTTTTTGAAAAGGTCATAATACATAATGTCAGCAGCGCTCCCTTGATCAATTAGGACTCGTTTCACATCAAATTTGTTCGCCACACCGACGGTGATGATCAGGGCATCAGTGTGAGGATGTTGGATCCCTTCTAGATCTTTCTCAGAGAACACAATGTTGAATTGAGAGGGCTTTGCTTCCGTTCTAGACTTCTTGAACAATGGTCCTACTGACATGACTTGTTGCAAGTGCGTGGCTCTCTGAATCTCGCCACGAAGGGCATTCTCCCTTTGGGGGTCGGTCATCCCATGGATAACGTTTATCACTAGCCTTGGAGCTTGGTCCTCTGGTAGAGGGATTGGGAGTTGTCCCTGTTTTGGCCTTGTCTTTTCCACATCGATCCATTGCTGGAGATGGCCGGCAGTAACCAAGTCTTTGAGATGCCTCTTAAGGTCTCTGCAGTTCTGCGTCTTATGCCCTTTCTCACGATGGTAGGTGCACCGCCACTCCTGGTTGCGCCGAGCAGGGTCCCCCATCATCTTAGGAGGCCAAACGAAGTAGGGTTCTCCCTTGATTTTTTCCAAGAGCCTGTAGATCGGCTCCGTGAACACAGTGGTTATGGCTTCATAGGATCTACTCCTTTCTTCTTCGGTTTGCATGGTTGGTTGCTTATTTTGGCCATACCTCTTTCTTTGGTCCTCCCTCCTAGGCTGTTCGGTTCTATGTTGCCAAGAGTCCTTAACTCCCTCATCTGCGACTGACACTTGTATAGAGGCTGTGTCATCTTCCACACGGGCTCGCTCCTCTATTCGAGCCCTCAGCTCTTTCAAGTCAGAGGCGGGTCGTTTCGTCAATGACTGCCTGAGCTTATGTGAAGGAGGGAGGCCTTGTTTGAAGTATAGAACTGCCAACGGCTCACTACAAACATCTTCTTCCAAATCGCCATATGCCTCCCAATATCGCCGAGCGTATTCGCGCAAAGACTCCTTTTTATCCTTCCGAGTATTGAACAAGGTATCCAATCCCTTCGGGATTCGGCTATTAGAAACAAACCGTGCGACGAAGGCTTCGGAGAGCTGAGCCCAATCATAGATTGATTGGAGAGGAAGCTTGTCATACCACCGGAGGCCATGCTCACCAAGGCTAGAGGCAAAAACCTTGCACATGAACGCATCGTTTTGATTCCAAAGTGACATCATTTGGCGATAATGGCTGATATGAGTCAGGGGGTCTGACTTCCCATCATAGAGGATGAACTTTGGTGGACTGTACTTATGAGGAGCTTCTACCGCTTCAATCTCAGTGCAAAGGGGGGAAGAGACTAGTCGGTCCAGAGCACGACGCTCTATCTGATGAATGGACCGATCTAGATGCCTCTTTTCCCTTTTTAATTGCCGTTCTGTTACTTTGTTCGACCGTCGGTCATCCTCTTGGTTGTCGTTCAACCATGTCCTCAAGTCACGCGGTCGCTCGTCACGACGGCGTGGAGGAGGAGAGATTGCTGAATAACGACTAATGGATTTTTGTCTCTTGCGAGAGTTTTCTCGAGGATTCTCTGTCCTACTACTGGCTCCCTCACTGCGTACCGGAATCGGCCGGCTACGCTCACCACGAGCAGGACTGTAGTTAGACCGTTCACGTCGTGGGGGTGAAGGAGGAGTATACCTCCGTTGCTGCGACGGTCCCCCTCCGGACTTCCTTGGCTCACCCTGAGGTACCATCTGCTTCCTCAGTTGAGCACGTAACTCCTCAATCTCCAGACTCATCGAGTCGATGACACGATCACGGTGGTCCTTCTCAACAAATAGCCGTTGAGATGATTAATAGGCGACGGCATGACGTCGCTCCGCCGTATGGAGGGTCAGACTGTCGTGGTCCATCAGGTTGTCGTTCCCGGTAGGGAAGGCCAGACCCTTATCTTTGGTTCTCTCCGTTCCTGGAGTCTTCTCTCCAATCCCTGGTTGCAAAGTTCCTTCAACGTCCATCGTCGGAGTTCGTCACAAAGCAATCGGAGAACGATTCCCACAAACGGCGCCAAATGTGCGGACCAGTTTCCGCAATAGAGTAAGATGGAACTTCGTGGACGAACCCTGGTGCACCAATGGGTGAAGGCCTGCACAAGGAACAAATAGTTAGGCTGCCCGACCGGGGGTAGGTCAGAAATCCCTCCGACGGTCGAGTCAGTACCGGAGTTTGGTAGAGACAAGATAGAAAAGACCAATGTGTTTCTAGAGTTTTGAGATCGCCCCCCTCAGGGAGAGTGTAGGTTACCTTTTATAAGAATCGTATGACTTATTCATCAAGCTCCCTCGTTCTCCGCCTGGTCTCCAGCCGTGATTGTAGCACATCCCTTAATTGAGGGGAGCAAGATCCGTCATTCACGGACACCACATGCTTTTTACTTTACAGAGTATTGACTGATCTGTTAGCACTCATGTTGTCGTTGAGTGGGAGCCTTGGATCCCATGTTATGGATTTACCCGCTTCGGAGTGGGGAGTGGTGCTATAGCCAGGCCCATGGTCTTCCCCTCTTCGGAGTGGGGAGTGGGCCAAGACTGATCCCTTAGCTCGGCCCATCATAGAGTGGAGAGAGAGAGCCCACTTCGGAGTGGGGACCTTCGTCCAGTCCAACAAGGTTCCATACAATTAGGCTTGAGTACGGAGTAGGGACCTTCGTCCAGTCCAGTAAGGACCTTCGTCCAATCTAGTAGGGACCTTCGTTCAATCCAACGAGGTTCCATACAAATAGGCTTAAGAATGGAGTAGGGACCTTCGTCCAGTCCAGTAAGGACCTTCGTCCAGTCTAGTAGGGACCTTCGTTCAATCCAACGAGGTTCCATACAAATAAGCTTGAATAATTATGTCCCCTTCATCCTTCAATGTTGCCCATTGAGGTAGTGGATCAAGGCTTCTTAGACTCTGACACCCAGTCGAAGCGCCTCATCGATTATCTCCAATCAGACTTCAAGAAGGATGTGCAGGACATAAGCAAGGCTTGGCTAGAAATGGAAAAGATTGACCAGATTGAATACGACATAACAAATGAAGCTTACATAGTAAACAAGGAAAGCAATTTTGTATCGTCCATGCTGCAAAAGGGAATGGAAGACAGATGGAAGAAAATTAGATCCATGTGGTTGAATATGCTATGCTATGCAGCAATTAAGGCTCCAAAAAATGACCATCTTCAACTGCTCGGACAAGGAGGTGACCTTCTCACTTTGGTTTGGTTATTTATCTCACAAATTGTTGAATTCCATAGCAATGATTTCACTTGTCGTAAGGCAGCAGAGAGAAATTTAATACGACAACTGGTAGTGTTATTCGATGAAAACGACTTCAACGACATCGAGTCACTCCTTGTACTGACTCGGCACAATATTCGTTCTTTTTAATCCTTGTTTTACATGTAATGTAAATAGTAATTATCTTTCTTTTTGTGTTTTTTCCAATTGAGAGATGGTTGGGTGGAATAAAGCATTGGATGTTCATAATACATTACATTCGTTATTTTTTTAATAGAGATTTAAATCTCTTGTTCTCGTTGATAACTTTATATTTGATTTATCTTTCAAACGACAAAAATTCTTTTTTCAAGTTATGCTATTTTATTCGTCTTCAGTTATAGCCCATGAGATTATTTTTCATTTTTACGTACACAAAATATAATCACAAAATCAAACATAATTTTCTCACTTAGTATGGAATCCACATATTGAATAAACACGTGTGAAAAAATTATGTCCGATTCTATGATGAAATTCTATGTATTTCTACATTCACAATTGTAAGTCAAACAATTACATTACATTTATAATTATTATCACCGATCTAACACCTTTCAACTTCTTTTTTTTTTTTGTCAAATGTAAAAAAATGTGATTTTATACATGTTTTAGTTTACCCTTTTGCTCACCAGCTCACATAATAATGAAAACTCTTAAATTATTAACGGTGGTAAACATAGAGTTAATTTAAATTATTAATTAATGTAATTGAATCTACTGTAATTAATTAATCCCACTTTGGGGCTTCCATTTAAGTTCTTTTATGGCTCTGTTTGGTAGAGCTGTGGGAAAGTGCTTATAGTTTATGCCTAAACAGTTTATAGCTTATAACTTTCAGCTTAAGCTGATTTCCAGCTTATTCTTAAAACATCTCCTGCCCCACTCAAAGAATAAGCTGATTTCTGACTTCCAAAAAGCTATAAACTATAAGCTATAAACTAAACCAAACACATCAAAATAGCTTAAATTAAACTGAAAGCTGAAATAAGCTGTAATTAAGCTCTGCCAAACAGGCACTATATATTTGGGTCCGGGAAATTTGCAGTTATTTTCTCTATCCTTCACTATATAGCCTTGTGATTATTGGGTACTCTCGGAGTATGGTCACGTAGTGATCCATGGCATTATGATTGCTAGAGAATGTGGGGTATTATGGTTTTGGGTTGTGTGATTGAAGAACATGAGGGGACATGATGAATGATAATTAGTGAATGACTAGACATATGATATTCCGAAAGTATCTAATAATTTTCCCTTTTCAAAGGCCTTTGGGTGCAATTAAGAACTAATATTATACAAACAAAAAATCCATGATGTGATTCACCATTCACTTCAAAACAAAATATCATTGAAAATGCATTTATTTATAATAATGACATTACCACATCATTCTTGTGAAATTTTTTGTATGAACTTTATGAAATAACAATATTTTACCCAAGTTAAATTATTTGTAAACTGTCTCTTTAAAAAAAATAAAAATTTCAGGAAAACTACGCATTTAAAAAAGTTCACTAACCAATAGGCTTATCGCCTATCGATTATCACCCGCCTCTTGCGTACAAAAGTTCGGAAACTTGATTCTCGTCACTAACAAGAGTTGAGTGACATTAGCCTATCGATTATCACTAGCCTCTTATGTACAAGAGCTCGGAAAACCAACACTCGTCACTGATATATATACGCTCCGCTTATGAATGAATATACACACTATTCAGAGAGGGGAAAAAGACCCCCCAAAACAAGGACAAAAAAGACAAAAATATTCACTATGTTTCTTTTCTTTTTCTTCTTTTTTTTTTAATTATTTCCTATGAAGTAAATCTGTTTTATATTTAAATCATTAACTAACTATCGAAATATTGATATTAGCCATGAGTACATGCATGAACAATATTAACTAAATAAACTTACAATTAATGCAAAATAAAATAATATTAATGAGAAAAATCAGTTGCAAATAAGCCTCCTGAAAGGTTATATTTCAAAGTAGTAGACCCTACTTAAAGATGTGAACTCTAATTGCAACAACCGATAATGTTTTTGTTCAGTAATGAACAAAACTGGACTGAATGGAATCCGAACATACATAATCCCAAGTGGGGATGGTGAGAGAGGGTTGCTGGTTAATAAACCCCACCTAGGACCCAAGTGCTGGTGATATTAAGGATTCTGAACAGGCAAGGTTTTGTTACATACATACATATATCTTAGCATCAGCATGGGATGAATATTCACAGTCCATAGATAAACCAAAAGATTAGCTATTAGTTATACATACAAAATGGGGGAGATTAAACTGAATAGATCATCAGCTGTACATAAAGGAAATCAACTTAACTCCCACCACCACCACCATCATCATCAACATTATCAGTATTTTTATCTTTAATTGATGTTTCATATTTATATAAATATAATATGTACACTTGGTTTTTCTTCCATCATGTCTATCTTTGTTTTCGCAAGATCAGGAAGGAGGCTGCGAATGAATGGTTGTATCAGGTAACATGGCTACGGTCACTATGAAGTATTCACAGCCGATGGGGAGACCATACGGGTTTGATATTGATCCTGAATTCAAAGACAATCGAGTTGCTCCCGTGTCAGGTGGGGTCAGGAAATTCACTTGATCTCCCCTACTGGACTCTGCTCGAACTGAAGTAGGAGACAGTGGGGGCCTCACAATCTGTCGTTCAATATGAACTATCTGCCCAATAATGTATGTAGGTCGGTTTGGGAGATGGTCCAAAAACAAGGCCACAGATTCTGCAGACAAGTAGTAGCTGGGGCAATTCCGATTTATTGCCTCATAATGGCCAGCTGAGTTGAGGACGAATGCAGCAATCTCATGGACTTCCAAACGGCCAAAAGATATCTTCTCTTTGTTTGCCTGTGTCAAGATCAGTAACTGCTTTTATTGCAAAATAGAAAATCCATATAAAGGGGAAAATAGCATTATAATTTTCTATAACCTTATGTTCCCTAAAAAAAAAAAAAGTTGCAAAAACAAATAGAGGAATTAAAGGAGATGAGGGCAATCAAACTGGGTTAGATCTTTGCCAATCTTCACGTCTTAAAGGGGCTCTACAAACCCTTTCAGATGGAACATTTGTTGTTCCATGAACAAGCCCATCTTCAAGAGGGGAGAACAAGCAGCAGTAGGTGTTTTGTCCTCGCTTGCGAGAGATAATGCTAACCTCTTTACCAAGTCTAAAAAATCAAGTCATATGCCTTCTACGAAATAGTAGGCATTTTATCCTCTAGCTTTAGTCTCTTTTGGCCTAGCTCTCGATCAGTGAGAGTTCATTTTAGTGCTAGCCCTTTGAATGCTTCGTTTTGATGGCATGCTCGGCCATCTTTCTTGTCCCCCATGGGGGTGTATCGAGCCTCACTGTAACATTTTATTTTATTTTTTAGCATATCTAATCCGCTTACCTACCAAAAAAACTGAAGTTTTCAAAATTAGAAGAGGGAATAACCAAAAAGGGGCCTTTACCAAGCTTTTGACATTTCAAATTTCTTCCCCCTTTCTGTCATGATGAGGACTTTGATACATTAAGCAATCATGTAGGAAAGGAATCAAGTTAAGTTTTTACATATATGAGGTTATTTTTGCACTTACCCCAAACAATTATTCATGAAATGAATTTAAAATTTTTTCAGCACTCAGTAACCCAGCCCGCCTTTAAGATGTGAGCCATCAACTGACAACCATTTCTGATCTCTTTGTGAGCCACGTACATGGTAAAGAGACTCGTTCAAGCAAACCCAGAATTCACCACTTTTGGTTGTCTAAGAACCCTATTACAAGTTGTATAAATGGTAAGATGTTAAACTGAATGTTGAATGTAACAATTTCTATGTAACAATTTCTACCTACTCCACCTACTATTTCTACCTACTCCACCTACAAATACTCCACCTACTCCACATTAGTTAGTGCTATAGTTAGTGCCCCATATAGTTAGTGATATAGTTAGTGATCCATTATGGTATAGTGCTCCATTATGGCTCCATTGTATCTCATTTCTCTCTATAAAAGAGAGCTCTTGTAAGAACATGATCAATCAATCAATAATATCAATACATTAATTTCCTACATGGTATCAGAGCAGGTTTAGCACCTAGTATTTTTCGCTTCACCGGCGGGCGGCAACCTCGCCTTGGCCGCCCGCCGGACCTCAACCTACTTCACTTGGTTTCTTTTCTTCAAACACCGGTTCCTCAGCCGGTACAGCATCCGTTGCTTCAGCTGCCTCCTTCAGCAGCAACTTCAGGTTCCTCAACAACTTCCTTTTCCTTGGCTCTGTGGAGGGATTCAGCACAAAGAGCCAGCCTTGTACTTATGACAGCACCAGAACGTGTAAGCCTGCCCTTGCCACTGCTGCCTTCAGCACCATATCCTTCTTGCTTGGTGCTGTCGCATCAGTGGTTTCTGGCTTTCTTGGAATGAAAATTGCTACCTATGCAAATGCCAGAACTACCTTGGAGGCAAGAAAGGGTGTCGGGAAGGCTTTCATCACTGCTTTTAGATCTGGTTCAGTCATGGGTTTCCTCCTTGCTGCAAATGGTCTTTTAGTGCTGTACATTACCATTAACCTCTTCAAGTTGTACTATGGTGATGATTGGGAAGGCCTCTTTGAATCTATAACTGGTTATGGCCTTGGTGGATCCTCCATGGCCCTCTTTGGCACAATTCATTCACAAGATCTTCTCCATCACAGCCACTGTCATATACCTGGGCAGCACTTTCAGCTATAGTACGAAAAATTTCTTCAGGTAGAGTCTGGTGTTCGATTCTCTGAACCATTTCTTGGAGTTCAGTCTAAGTATCTTGATCATTTGCTTTCTCAACACCGCTCAAATTTCTTTCATTGTACTGTGGCTGGGGATCAGGCCTGACAACTGGTAACCGTTGAGGGATTGTAGACCTACCACTGAGAGCTTGAGAAACTATGGGCATCATCTGTTGAACCATACTTGTCAGATCAATGCCACCACCTTGGCCTCTACCAAACCCTGAAAGCATGTTTCCAAGGTCTTGGTTATCAAACTGTTGAGCCATTTGATTTACTGTATTCCTCATAGCAGGACTTTGAGTAAATTGCTCCAACATATTCCTCAAGGCATCAGAAGAACCAACGCCAGTCTGCTCTGAAACCCCTGCCAATAGACCATTTATAGCAGGACTATGAAGAACCTGAGACATAACACTTGCTGCATCAAACTGACCATCAGCACCTTGCCCTCCCATTTGGACACTTTCCATGATACGCCCAAGGGCAGGAGGCAGCTGTCCTGATGATGTGGAATTTGTATTCCTCATGTTGGCAAGAGATTGCAAAATCTGCTGGCCATTCATTCTTGTTTGTTGATTTTGACTGGGAGCACTAGAAGTTGCATCACTACCCTTGCTCAGTGATCTTGGTTGCATACTACGTCTCTTAGGTTGCAAAGCTCCCAGCCCTAATCCAAGTGGAACAGTTGTGGCAACCTCTGGATTATCATTCCCGCAACCAGATCTTGGAGCAGCACATTCTGAGCTTTTTTCTTTCACATTATTTTTAATCTTTTTTCAAATCAAAATTAATACCATTCAGATTTGCACACCAACTTTATTTTATTCATGCCAGGGATCAAACTCGATCACCATTTTACATCAAAAAACAAAAAAAAAACAATCTCCAACCTACAACCACAACAAAAACCGACCTTATTTTTTCACCTCTTCAGCTGTTCTCTTCTTTTTGCCTCGGTCTTGGGCGTCCCTTGCCGGTGCTGCCTCCGTGTTTCCCACGCCGCCGAGCACGTTCACTTCCCGTTGCTCCTCAACTGTCACATATGGCGGACCTCCAAATCTGAGCATCACGGTGGCCTTCCGCTTCAGTTTCTTGTTTTCTGCCTTCAACACACATATCTCTGCTCGGGCATCCTTATACATGCCCTGGAGCAGAGCCAGCTGGGCGTTTAACTGCTGCACCTCATTTGTCCTACTCTGAAGCCGGTGCGACAGGTTTGAGACCGCAGTCATGGTCTCAACACATGACTTCAATGTGTAATAATTCGCCTCAATATCCGATTGTGCAGCCATTCTTTGCTCCACAGACAGCATCGGAAAGTTCAACGGCGCAAAACCAGGGGCGCTTGATCCAGGGGCGCTTGGTTGAGGTTCAAAGGCCATATTCTGGGTTGTGGCCTCGTTGAGGTCGGGAAAGAGAATGAGACCACTGGACGAAGAGGCTATGTTCTGGGTAGCTGAACGGGAAGAAGAGGCCATATTCAGGGTTGGTTGTAGCGTGTTACAGAGTATCTCTCTCAGAAGTGTTACAGAGAGAACGAAGAGTTTTTTCAGCTGGTTTGTTCTGCATCAGCGGCAGCCTCGCCTTGGTTTAAATAGGCAAGGCAGACACGCGCCTTACGCGCCTCTCAACGCCAGACGACAAATCGGCGCGCCTTTTGATGGCTGTCGGGCACATCTTTTGATGGCACGCTTTTTGATGGCACGCCTTTTGATAAGATTGAGCACACCTTTTGAGGGTCCGACAAGACTCGGTAAACTGTCCCGACTTTGATTCCGGTTAGCTTCTATAAGGATCCGACAAGACTCTGTAAACTGTCCCGACATTGATTCCGGTTAGCTCTTATATGGGTCCGACAAGACTCGGTAAACTGTTCCGACATTGATTTCAGTTCTCAGCTACAACGGTTCGACACAGCCGTATAGTGTCTTCTACAACGGTCCGACATGACCCCGTAAACTGTTTTCTACAACGGTCCGACATGACCCCGTAAACTGTTTTCTACATCGGTCCGATATGACCCCATAAACTATCTTCTACAACGGTCCGACATGACCCCATAAACTGTCTTCTATCTTGGTCTGCCATAACCATACGGTCTTCTACAACGGTCTGACACGACCATACAGTGTCTCCTATCCACTTTTATTTTATTTATTTTTTCCTGTTTTGTTATTCTCTCCAAACTCAAGTTGGTTAGTTCCTAACCCCCTTAAGTTTGAGGGGGGCTGTTGAATGTAACAATTTCTACCTACTCCACCTACAAATACTCCACCTACTCCACATTAGTTAGTGCTATAGTTAGTGCCCCATATAGTTAGTGATATAGTTAGTGATCCATTATGGTATAGTGCTCCATTATGGCTCCATTGTATCCCATTTCTCTCTATAAAAGAGAGCTCTTGTAAGAACATGATCAATCAATCAATAATATCAATACATTAATTTCCTACACTGAACAAGAAATTTACCTGCTTCTCATGTTGATGCTTTATGTACAAAGCACTGACCAACTCTTTCTTTTCTTCCAACTCCTTTTTCAGTTGCTCATTTGTAGCTTCGGCCTTTGAATACCTCTCAAGCACCTCTGCGCGGTGCCTTGACAATACACCAACTTTATCAGCAAATACCCGGATACATTCTCGAAACTCAGCAGTACCATCATCTTCACTATCATTGACAGAACTGAAAAATCACAACAGAAAGCAATTTAAAGCAACTCATATTCAAATAACTATACAAATAACTGAGTCCACCATATGAAGACTACTAAAATGCTTTTTCACAAGAGTGCTAGATTCTAAGTTCAATACAGTTCAGCTTCATGCCAGCTTTGCAAGTTTGATAACTTAAGGTGCTTTAATCACGTTGGATGAGGCAAAGTATTGCTGTTGTTAGCTAATTTGAATTATTTCCATAGTTAAAAAATAAAACAAAAGGGAATTGGTGAGATATAAAACTGTGAGGGGCCCCCAGAGGAAGCCACAATCCTCGGTTTTACATTTTTTCCCTCAAAACATCAATCTTTTTACAAACTCACCGATTATTCTTGAAGAGATTAAAAATGATCACATACATAGGATACACAAGGCATGACATTTTGTCAGTATGTTTATAGAGAGAAAGTGAAGAGTAAGGAAGGGACAGAAAAAGATTTCCTGCCTCAGACCATATTATATTGTGCTTGTGTTTGTTCCTCGGTACATAAGAGCTCCATACTACCTCACTTTTGAGGCAATTCTATTAGAAGGGCTGCTATATATCACCGAAATTTTCCACCTGTGGTTTCTCATGTAGCATGCAGGGTCTCACTATTTTTTAAGTATGATAAGTCATACATATACATATGGTGTGTGTCATGTTGATACACATAGGAAGTGATATAAATGGGTGAAACAAATCCCGGTAATAGATAACATTTCTCTTTTATTAGTGGCCTAGATAGGGTCCCCTTCCATTCCTACTTTAATATCCAAATGGTGCGAAGGAGAATTTAGAATGTTCCTGTTCCCTTGTCATTCCTAAACAAACAATATATTAGCAATTGAAAAATGAGAAGAAAAAAACTGGCCAGCAGCCTTTGATATCGTGCTTGTACTTCAAGCAAGTGATGACGATATAAATGTGCCTAGAGAGATGCATTTTTCTTGTAGACACTTAACTTCTTTTACTCTTCCTACTTGGACAAACCAATGTAGGATTGAGAATATATACATATATTTCATCTAAGGGTGGGCTTTGGCTTAGTGGTAAGAGTAAGATTGCTTAAAGGTTACCTGAGCGTCATGGTTCAAAACATCAAAACAGTCTCTCAACATGTAGGGGGTAAGACGGCATACATCTAACCCTTCCCAAACCCTGCATTGGCCTGTGCCCCATGCACTGCGCGGCCATTTATATTTTTCTCATCTCGTGTACCAAAAAAGGTTTTTGAAGAAAAAAAAAATACAACAGAAACCTAAATTTTATTTAACACTAAACTAAGGCTAAGGATATTTTTCTTTTGTGCCTAACATTACATTGTTGATTTAATGATCTCAGATAAATGATTCCTTTTTATAGCAAAAGTTCATGTTGAAAAGTCAAGGAGCCACCCAAGTATTGGCTTCCTAAGCCAGACTCCAATCAATCACCATGAGTCTAGGAAGGCAATGGTTCACCCCATGTGCCACTCTGGGGTCAAAAGTTACAGGCTATGTTTGGTTTGTATTTGTGAAATAATTTTGAAAAATAATTTTCTGGAAAAAGTTTACAAAATTTGAAAATTTGTTTAATTGTATGTTTTGAAAATAGTTTTTGAGTTTTGAAGGTTGGGATTATTATTATTGTTGTTGTTGTTGTTGTTGTTGTTGTTATGTAATTGAATAGATGGGCATGAGAGAAAAAGTGATTGATTGATGTGTGGGATGTGAGGGGAAGAGAAGAGGAGAGAGAAAAAGTGATTAGTTGATGTGTAGTAGAGAGAGAAATGATTTTGAAATTTTTTTTTTTTTTTTTCAATTTTTCAACCTAACAAATTTTTGAAAATTTATCTCAAAAATTGCCTCTCAAGAGACAAACCAAACAAAGCCACAATTTCTCCATGTTTTCAAGGCCAGAAGAACAAAAACAAGAAAAAAATATTGGTAAAAAATCATGAACTACAAATGAATAGTCTTTGGAGTAACAAATTAAAATATCTATATATGGATAAATACATACACATAGGATATGAATTTATAAATAATTTCATGAATCCCATTTCTAAATTCTAAATATTTTAGGTGGAATAAATACACTAGATAAAAATAAATAAATAAATAAATAAGTTAATGAATTTGACTTGTTTACCTTAGGTTTTTTTTTTTTTTTTTTTTGGTTACATAGTTTACCTTAGGTATTAAAGAAGGATGTTCTCTCCTGATTTCATTTTCCATTTGTAGTAAGTTTTTTTATAAATAAATAAACCCTTTTCTTCCCGTTTAACATTACAAGCACCAAGACAAGGGCAAAATCCAAGTACACAAGGTGTAATAATACAAATAAGTAATACATAAACACAACCTTGGAATCTGAAATGTCTACAAAAAATCCAAAAAGGACTCTAGAAACTTTTATCCTCCCAATTTACCACCCAAAAATAAATAAATAGACAACGAGAGTTTAACCCACGCCTTTTACAACTTTGAGTGAAACCAACATTATCTGAAACCTTGCAATTTTAAACTCAACACTTGTCCTCAAGGAGTAACGAACACCCTCTCAACGCTTGAACGCACATAAGGGGACATAACTCTTATATGTCATTCAAAAGCATTTAAACAATTATATAGATACGCATATGTATAAACTACGTTAAATAGACTCCTTTAAATGCATAAAGTACATGTCAAACACACTTCAGTTGGTGAGCACAACAGTTGGGAAAGAGATTGGGATGCATGTCCAACAAGTCTTATTGGATGTGGGTAACTTATAATCTATATCATAAAATAGTACATCAAAATTCCTAATAATGTCACTTGTGCTTCAGAATGAGTGAAGCTCATGCTTAATATCTAATGATTCATGCTACATGAACAAAAAATATTACTCTTATGACTTGGAGAGTAAAAATATTAATACAGATATTACAGATATTTAGCTGTCTCCCAATGTCCTTGGACTTGGGGATTTAGAAGAATCCTACGCTGCACATATACCTGCAGTAGACACATACCCAACTCCATGCAACACGGTATAACTAACTTAAAAAGGTATATGAATTCAAAATGACTCTACCTAATAAGCATGGAACAAGGAAAAGTTTGGGAAACGACAACATACATCAAATGCCAATATAACATAGGAAACACTACAAACTCACCGTAAGGTTAAAAAAAATGCTACAAAACAAGTTTTTACAACTTACTTGGCCAAAGATTGAGCTAGAGCACGCAAGGAGTCAGCAAATCCAGCCACCCCACCTGAAGAAACACAGGTCCTTAGTCTTTCAAAAAGGCTACGCATCTTTACAGCAGAGGCACGCAATGCACTATACTCTAAGGCCCTTCGGTCAGCTGCACAAAGATGGGTTTGGGCTTCCTCTCTAGCTTCATGCAGACAATTCTCTAAGTGAGCACAATTCATCTGTAAAATGATATCAAGTAAATTAGCTACGGCATGCAATAAATATTGATGTAAATGTAACCCATCTACCCAATTAAAAGAATTATCCAACCAAGTGGTCATCGTTTTTAAAGGTTAATTAGGCGAAAACTAATTAACCTAAGCATGGGATTTTTAATAGAAAACTCATTTGCAAACTTGGTTCATTTTCAAAATCACTTTTCTTAGTCAATTTTCATTAAGTTACAAAATCAAGTTTTTGCCTTGTAAAATGTGCCCACAGGCCCTTAGTTGAATAGCATTAAAAAACATGTTCGTTTTGCATTTTTAAACTTATCTAGACTTAAAGTGACAAAAAGATGAGTCTTTGAGTGAAACATGTGTGCATTGGGAAATGTGTCCATTTCATTGTTTTTAAAGGAAATCATACTTGAGTCTTTCAAAAACATGCAATTCTCTCCTTTTCTCTTTTGCAAACATAAATAAATCGCTTAAATCGTATTGAATCATAAGATTCACTTAATTTAAGATTCAACTGTACGAATCGAATCATTTTGAGTGAAACTCATATCGAATCGTATGAATCCAATCATGAATTGTAAGATTCTAAGTGCATATGTGGAAGAACCACAGAGAGTATGGCAATTACTGAAGAAACACCATACTAATTTTTTTTCCTTTTTCAAGTACAAGTTTAGCCCCTATTAATGGTGGTCTGGGAGGGTTGGACAAGGTAAAGATCTAAAATTCGACCAATAATATAATAGACTCCAAATGAGAAGTCGTGATATACATTTAGTGTCCATTATAATGAAAAAAATGATGCTGTGTCAGCTGCAAGTGGTTAAAAAATGAGCAACAGATAATATAATTTGAATCCATCCCATTCCAAATGATTTGGTCCAAGGCATCACTTCATTGTTTTCATTCATATAGACTAGAATTTGTTTTTTCTTTTTTGCTTAACTTTTGGAAAAATATGGTAACCAAAAAAAATATTCCTTCCAAACGCACCACATAAATCTCTAAGTTTGTCCCAGGTTTTCTCCTTTATTTATTTATTTATTTATTTTTATTTTTTTTGATAGATCTACGTATGTCACAAGGATTAAGATTTTGATGTTTTATAGTCCATAAGTCTATATATGTGATGTCTCAAGCCTTTTTAAACCAAATTAGAAATGTTAATTTGAAATTTCTATTCCATAATGGGACCTTTACTTCTTTTGAACTCTATGAATCACGTGCAGCCATCTATTCTTTTTTTCCAATTCATTCTCGTCCTAAATTGTATTTCCAAGATGAGATTTGAGTCTTTGGGTGTCAGGGTGAACCGGGGAAGGGTGGGAATACCCTAAGATTGATTTTGGCCTAAGTTGAAACCTAAGGCCGCTCGAGCGGTACTTTCCTAAATTGTATTATAGTCCACCCAGTTCTGTGTTCTAAGGTCTGAGATGCTGGTAGTGTGGTTTCACCGCTCGAGCAGTCTGTTCTACAGAAGAGAGAGATACTGGGAGTTTTGAACTCTCCGCTCGAGCGCAGGATCTACCGCTCGCGTAGTCTGTTTGAATTCAATTTTGAAACTCGTGTCCAATCACATAAAATCTGACACAAAACCCACTTTTCCTTCACTTTTTCATTTCCCTCTCTTTCTCCACACTCCACTTTTCTCTTTTCTCTCGTCTCTCTCTAGAGAAACCCTCACCAACCCTCATAAATCTCTCCATCCACCTACATTCATTGATTTCTTGACCCTAGTTCTTGAGGTCATTTTGGAGAGCATCCCGAGAAGAGCATTTTGTGCAGTGGAGATTTGATTTCGACTCCATGGAATTTTAGGATTTTTCTCACATCTTTCTCCTAGAGCTTCAGGTAGGGATATTCTTTGAGTTATATATATACATTTTTGCAAATATATGACTATTTTGATGATTTATATATATACATTGTGTATATTAGGTTAGGGTTGGATTTATATGAGATTGTTTATTGTTCATTGTTCAAAGAGGGTTTTCTCAAATGTTCTCTTCAAATCTTCAAGGATATGTACTACATTGATGGTTGAGAGTTTTATCTGGGAAAAATCTTTTCAAAAATGAGAAACCCTAGTTTTGTAAAAACCCTAGATTTTTGGAAAAATTTGGAGAAAAGTTGAAATAATGTTATATCATGTGTTGCACAAATTCATTGTTGAGTTATGATAAATAAATTTGGCATTTTCATTGTTATAGTTGGATACCCATGAAATGGGAAGTTGCTGAAAAATTGATGAGTTTATTATGTTGATATGCTTGTGTTAAGAGAATGGAAATGGTGTTTGTCGTTGTTAATCTATGGCACTTAAATATATCTTATATATATACACACTTGTTGGATAGAAATGTTATGTTCATTCATAATTGAGAATTGTGTTGTTGAGATTGGGAATGGTGGAAAAATTGTGGACAGTTTACAATGTACTGACAAATTGCATTGTCATCTCATTTCATCCTCATTGCTTTTCAAATTGGCATTGTTGAGGCTATACTTTGGAAAAGAATTGTTGGTGAAACATACCTTTGTTTGATTTGTTTTGGGGCCAATACGTTTGGTAAGTCTAGATAAGGAGTGTACAGATGAGAATTAAGTTGGCTTGAGGTCCACGGTAAAAATCCGAAAACATGCATGAAGTAGGTACCAAGTTCCTTCCAGATAGGAGCCGGTAAAGTGGTTTTTGGTAGTGCTTGAGGATCTATTTGCAGACACCAACCTGTATTTTGAGCATAGCATGGCATGGCATATGCGTCCATCTCTTGAGATTGTATAAAATATATATATATATACTTTGTTAAGATTTATCTACTAGGCTTAATGCTCACCCCTAGTGGATTTGTTGTAGGAAAAGTTGTGATCCTGCCGAAGTAGACGCGTGGGTAGTTGTTTGGGAGTACGAGGCTCTTTCACGTTTGTGGTTTTATTTTGACAAGCCAAGTGCTTTACAAGTATGGGTTTGATAACTATTTTGTGTAACCAGGCATAAGCCTTGAAACTTGTAACTCATGCAACATTATTCTGTGTTTAACTCTTAGCACCACATGCTATAGATTATAAATTACACTATGTCAATAAAAAAGAATAAAAGTTGCTATGTATCACCAAAACTCTTCACCTCGTATGTGTTTCTGTTGTGGAATGGCAAGTCCCACTATTTTCTAATATGCTGGATCCTACACATACACATCATTATTGAAGAAAAACACATGGGAGATAAAATAAAATCATGAAAAAAAATCTGGTGATAAATAGCATTTCCCATAGAGAATATGCAATCAAAAAAAAATTTTGGCTTTTCCTGACAAAAAAGAGTGAAACCTAACCTGACATCTCCATTTTAAATGTCATTGCATTCATAGTAAGATTGTAAAACAGGGTTCAAATCTGTAAATATCTTGAAACTTGAAAGTAGGAACTAACCAAGGGATGGGGAATCTCCTAACTTTACACCACCAAAATCAAACTCTAGATATTTATATATAACCAAATAGAGAAGTGTAGTAAGAAACAAAAAGAAAAGAATAATTCTAAAATCAAGATTCAATTAGTTCTGATGCAATTTTCTAGAGAAATCAAAGTGAGAAGAGAAAATTTGCAGTTCAACCACTAATACCTGAGATTCATCCAGAAGCTTCCGACTGATTTCCAACTCCCTCTCAAGCTTGGAAACCTCCTCCACTAGAGCTTTCAGCTTAGTTTCTGTTTCACTCAATTGATTTGACTTGTCAGCAAGTGTATTCTGCAATTCCAGGACCAGATCACTACTAGCTTTAGAATCTAAACCCTGTTCAGCTGCTGTTTCGGCAGGTAAATTAGTTAGGGGCTGAGACATGATCTCAGAAGTGCAACTGGTTGCCAGTGTGCCCAAACCTGAAGCCATAGTATCTTTCCCATCTTTGTCATGGGCCTGCACCTCACCATGAGGTGGTTCCTGCATTGATGAATCTAACTGAGGATTTAGCATTGAAGAGGAATCTGTCATATTCTCATCCAAGCCTTCAGAAGCTTTGACTGACTGTTTAGAGAAAAATCCTAATTTGGCATGCAAAGAATTAGAGACACAAGAAACCTCATCCATGGGTATGCAAGGCATGTGGGCTTCTGCATCACCCGAGATTTCTGACTTGCTATCACCAGCCTTCACAGTTGAATGGGCAAAGTTCGACACCATCTTATCAACCGGAATCCTCTGTTCTTGTAAATACTGATCAGATAACCTCTGCTCCAATTCTTGAATCCGTTTCTCATATGATTCGCATTGCATTTGCTTAACCTTTAGCATAGATTGGAGATGTTTCCCATACTCATCCTTCAGATGCAAGGCTTCAGCAGTCTTTTCCGCTGCATTTTTTAACAAACTATCCACTTTACTGTCATCAAGTGATTCATATTCAACTTCAGGGCTGAAGGTACAAATGATGGCAATTGCAGAAGCAAGTTCAGCTTTCAGTTTTGCATTCTCAACTTCCAACTTGCTAGTTCCGGCAATCTCCACCAACTCAGAACCCTCAAGCAGCTCCCCTGTCTCATATTTCTCAGAGTCAACAGCATTCTCTTCAAGTTCAGCTGAATAAGAACTACTGTGAGATGTGGAAAGTGAACTCTTCAAACTACCACGCTTCTCACTCTTTGAAGTCAGTCCAACTAAATATTCAGGAGCATAACGGCCTAAATCGGATATGTCAATGTCAAGCAAATTAGTGTCAAAAGGAGTTATATTGACATCACACTGGCTAGGAGTATCATACAATCCCATGGACGCTAAAATATCCCTAGGTATAAATGAACTATGTTCTTTTAGAAACTCCTCCCGTCTCCTGACCTCAACCTCCCTCTTTGTTGCAATCTTTTCAGCTAATTGTCCAGCCATGCCCATGTAGAGCTTCATTGAAGCCTTTCTTCTCACTACTTCCGCAAGGCATGCCCTGTACGCAGGGCCAATCCCACGGACTACCCTCAAGTATTCAAATTGATCACTCTGACGATTCATTGCTTCTGTGAAAACCGAAAACTTAAAACGTACATCTTTGATGGTGTATTGAATATATGCTATCTTTTGCATGTAATCATGCACAAAGATGTTTGTTTCATTCTTTTTATCCTTGCAGATATTAAGCAGAATGGCAATTGCACGGTCACAAGCTTGCATCTTTGGAAGGTAGTTTTTGTCATGGCCATCATAGATAGGACCCAAGGCTGAAACTGCATCATGAGGACGGAGGGAAGAGGACAATTGGCTGGTCAGACAGTCATCCACAAGTTTCTTCACTGTATTTACATCTTTGCTGCACAAATATGAATACATATTTTTTAGAATTACATAGATAACATTTCCCACTTGCACAACTGTAAGAATATATCAAAGCAAAATATATACACATACAACACACAAAAATTTCAATAGTGTTGATATATGCACAAGGACAATAAGGAATTCCTAATAATATAGGTTTATAGGGCATAGCCCGAAATTTTAGCATAAATAACAGCACTTTCTGGAATGATCTTAACAATACAATAGTAGTACCAAGTAACATTATCTTACTTTCAAGCAGCTTCAGCATCAGTTCAATATAAACTAATAAGTTTCTGAATCCTTAAAAAACGAAAGATAACTAAAACTAGCTACGAATATTTCAAATAGGAGAAACATAATCATCAATTCAAGTACAAAGCTTTTTAAATCACATAGAAGATCCAGATCTTTCTACATCGTGAAAAAGAGAAATTTGGATACCATACTGTGCGATACATAGAGGTATGTGCATGCAAAAAAAATATATGGTCCGGCGGTTTTTCTTATGCTAATGATTCACAATTAGATGACTTGGGTGATTTGAAGAACTTCAACCTTCTAACAAAAGGTGATAGTAGCCAAATGTTGGGGAGGAAGCTTCAGCTGGTTTCCTTTACAAGGGCTAATACCTATGAATGTTGAACAAGACCTGCAGAAATTTGACTATTTGGACTCAGCGTACTCAGTTCGGCACAGCAAAGACTGCATGGTATTCAGGTTCTACTTGAATTTTGTGTAACCTTCAAGTAACCTTGTTCAAGTTCAGCTTCAGGTAACCTTGTACAAGCTCAATCTCACCTTGCTTCAGTTCAGTTAGACATGGAACCACAGAAAATGAACATAAAGAAGAAGAAAGAGCTGACATGAGGGGATCAGCTTCATGAAGTTTGTGCTTGCAGCAGAAGAAAAAAGAGAAATAGCCATGTAGAACCCATGAATGGACCAATAGGTCCTACAATTGGTGTCACGTGATTGAAAGCAATTCTCATCTGATTTAGTGAAGCCACAACTGGTGTCACGGGAATGGACCATCATGGGCATTTTGTAATTTCACAAAATAGGGTATTTCAATAATTTATCATTGTTTGAGGTCCAAGATTCTAGGTTGTTTCTTAAAAAAAGTTTTGTCAAGTCCTTTTTCTTTTTCAGAAGTTCTTGTCAGAATTAGTTTAGTGAATCTTAGTTTAGTATAAATTAGGAAATTATATGAGCAATACTAATAGAAAAAATAATAATTTTAAAAGCTACTAGGCTTCTATCTAAAGCAACCTTTCTAATCAACTAGTTAATTAATAGAAGTTTATGAACGTAATCTTTCTCTCTTTCAATGGTGTGACTCGATTGATTTCTTCTAGGTGAGATTCCTAGAAAACCTATTACAAGGCATGTTTAGTTTCATTTTCTGTTTTCTATTCTTGGGGGTGGGAAGATTTGTTTGGCAAATTATTTAGGAAAATTATCTGAAGACACCCCTTTTTTAAGAAACAATTTTAAGTGTTTTTTCCTTAAATTTCAAAAATTGCTTTCACCCAAATATGATAACTACCTATGTTTTCAAGCTTCTCATTATTTTTGTTTTTGAAAACACAAAATCAAAACATCAAAATGAAAATAGAACCGGGAAGAGATTGGTATTGCACTTAATCCAGCGGTAAGATAAGAAAGAGGAAGAAGGTGGTCTTACTGTGAAGGAAGCAATGAGCAAGGAAGAAGCCAAAGCAGAGATAGGGAGGGTTATTCTTACGGAAGAGATTAGATGGCAAGGGGTTTATGGTTGGAGGAAGTTGACACAAATACCAAGTTCTTTCATAGATTGCTAATTCTCAGTGTGTGATCTCTGAAATTCAAAATGCTTTTTGTAGGGGATAAAATTATGGATACAATCCTCATCACTAATGATGTCGTGGACTACATATTGAAGAAATGAACTCCAGGAGTCCTTTGCAAACTGGATATTGAGAAAGCATCATGTAAGCTAGGACTTCCTTATCTATGTGTTGAAAAGAATGAGCTTTGGGCTGGAATATAGAAGATAAAATCAGATGGTGCATCTCCACTGTCAGATTCTCACTACAGAGATTCTCAGTTATGGTGAATGACTCCCATCAAGATATTTCACTAGTTCCAGGAGCTTGGGATAGGAGATCCTTAGCCCCTTTTCTCTTCATCTTGGTCCTGGAAGCATTGGGTAGGATGATTAGGACAGTGCAAACAGGGTTGATTACAGCCTTTAGGGTTAGAGGTAGATGAGGGGGAGCGGAGGAGATCAATCATCTTCTTCTTGCAGATGATACCATTGTCATTTTGTGAGAAGAAACGTAGCCATTGACTATTTGCAATGTGTTTTGATATGTTTGGAGGCAGTGTCGGGGGTAAAAGTAAATAATGGAAATTGAGCTCATTCTAGTTGAGACGGTTCAGAATATTTAATAGGGTTTGTCCAACTGCTTGGGTTTACAGTGGGATCTTTGCCTACAGCCTAAAACCCATCCTAAACATCAACCAAATTCAATCCTAAACCTCAATTTTACCTACTCAATTGAAAACCTAAACATTAAGGCCCTCATATGGCAGCCTTCTTTAAGCTTCCTCTACCTCCAAGAAAATCTTGCACCACCAAGTCATAGATGAAAAATATTCAGAGATATCAACCCACCTAGTTAAAGTAAACTCTAGAAGACATTTTAGAGTCCCTTCAACTTTGAGACAGAACCAAAAAAAGCCCTTAGAAATCTTCATATCCCACCATTATCGTCAATTCCTCGTCCTTAACGCTTTCCAGTCTAGAAGCTGAAAAGCAGATCCAAGGAAGCCAGCCTATAGAAGTCATCATCTACCATGATTTGAACTTGAAGTGGATTAATAACCTAGCCCCTTTACTTATTATAAAAAAATAAAATAAAACAACTAGATTGAATAAGATAGGTCAAAAGACCCGAGAAGAAAAATGAAAGTAGTGAGAGAGAATCCAGAGAAAATCCACATTCTAAGATAAAATAACGATTATGTGTATATGATGTTGAGATGCGTAAGCATCCCATTTTTCTTCATTTAGTCTTTCCATTAGTCAATTTTCTTGTTTAAGTGACCCCAAAACCCTTGTACACATGACCAACTATGATAATGACTTTAAAATCACATCCCACGTTCTTATTCCATTAAATTCCACAAGCTAGAACAACTAAACATAAGATTTAATGAGTTAAGGAAGGAATTACACCAAAGAATGAAAAAGTAAACACAATGTGTAGATTTTGTCATTGCACAGTGCTTTCTTATATATATATATATTCATACATATATATGTTGGTGTTCTTTTATATATATTCATTGCACAATGCTTTCTTATACCTCTTTTAGAATACCTTCTATAGAAAGGCCCCAATAGTGATTTAAGTGTTTTACTTGGGCAATGAAATGGTATCAGTCATAACATTGTATTATTACACATAGGAATTCGCACACTGGGATGACACAGTATGATCTCACAACATGTAGGAATCTACCAAATGAACTGGTTAACATCAGATAATTCTGTTGGTGCACGTAAGTAAAAACTGTCTACCAAACAACTCTATAATTTTGTTGGTGCACATAGGTAAAAATTCTCTTCTAAACAGCTTTCAGTCATCTGAAGCGATCACAGGAAGCCCAACATGACAATGATAAGCTTGTAGTAGTTATACACTGGCTGTAGCTGTAGAACCTCATTAGTCTTTGTGGGTGTTTGGGAAGTAAGTTTTTCTGTAGGTTTTTTTAGGGTTGGTTTGGCATGTACTAAAAAAGTGCACTTTTTGACTTATTGGTGGGTTTGGGTTGGGTTTGGGTTGGGTTTGATGTGATGTGTTAGAGAGGTGATGTGATTTAAATAGGATGATGTGACTTAAATAAGATAGTGACTTTTTGACTTTTTGGCTTATTTAGATGATGCCAAACCAAGCCTTAGTTGTAGGATATTATTGGAGAAAAAAAAAATTGTGTTTGGGAAGATAGTTGGGTTTTTTTGTGGTTGGATGTGATATTTGTAAGATAAAAAGTGAAATGATTATGGAGTTTGATGTGATATTTTGTTTGGATTTGTTTTTTTTGATTTTGTAACCAATTTGTCTTTTAGTGAAAAAAAATCCAAAAAAAACAAAAAAAATCCTTCCCAAACACCCCCTTTGTCACTAGATGTGCATATGGATAGAAAAATAACAAATTTATGAGATCTACAATAACATTAGGTCAATAAAACACTCAACTAACTTGTCTCTCCCCTCCTCAGCCCCCAGCCCCCAAAGTTCTTGTACAGACTATAGCCAATATTAACAAATATTCCAATGCCTGAGTTTACAGTTTATGTTTCCTTCAGTTTGTTTTCTTGTTTATCCTCTAACTTTTCTTCCTTCCTTCGGCACATCTTGGAAAATGTCAAAATTATGAACTTAACCCCCAGCTCAACATATTAAATACCCCGTTTGGAGTGAAGCTTTTTGGCTAAAATAGCCAAAAAACCACAAAAAAATCAAAATGTCACATCCTACACATTAATCAATCACTTTTTACCTCACAACCATCTATCCCAAACATGCTAACTTTTTTCATATCGTAAAAAAGCAAAAAAAAAAAAACAAAAAACAAAAAGCAACTAAAAAAGCCAAGTTCCCAAAAGAAGCTACAAAGATGTCTCTTTCTCTACTCTCATCTCACTCTGCAAATCGTGGGCATCAAAGCAAATCAGGTCTCTCTGCAAAACCTTTTCATAAACTATTGACCCCAATCCATGACATGCAAAAAACCAATTAGATTCAACAGGTCACTTGAGCTGTTGGGAACTACCGTGTATCTTGCACCATACAGACAATGAGCCATGTTACATTTCCACTTGTGAATTATTAAATAAGTACATATTTACAAAGACAATGGGAAAAATTATGAAATGCCACCACAACACTATATTCAACATCACTGTATTATAACTCAAAAAGTAAAATACCAGTCAATTGATCAGAACATGACGCTATAATCCCAACAGATTTCAACATGACAAGAATACTTAACCCATGTAAAATTTCAAACAAGCCAGAGAATTAAAAAGGCAAAACAAAATCATTTCAAAACAAATAAACAGGAATTTAAAGGCACCAATAAGAGAGAGAGAGAGAGACAGAACCTCAAAGCTTGCATTATACTTTTTTGTTCATTAATATATCGCTGGTGCTCCTTAATAGTAAGTTCCAAGTCCCTGATAAGTAATGTAGCATTGCTACTAAATAACTTCTCAACACTGTGCTTTAGTTCTCCGAATTCCTGTCTAAATTCTGAAACCTTACTCTCAAATTGCCTGTGTGAACTGCTACAATCCTCTGCCACCTTTCGCAAGTTCTCTTCCTTCACAAAATCAAGTAAGCATTTGCGTGCAGCAGTTTGTAAAGCAGGGTGAACCTTGCAAGATCTCAATTTCTCTATATCTCTCCCAAAATTCATCAGAAGATTGGAATGGCTCCGATGCTGCTGTTTGTAACACTTCATGAAATCCACGTAATTTTGGTGAATCAACCCATAGAAATGATCCAAATTACCTCGAGCAATCTCCAACGCCCTCTCTTGCACCTTCTGCTCTCTCAAGAACTTCTCACAAGCCTCAAATTTCGTTTGGGTGCGGCTATAAATAGCATGCCCACACTGGTAATGGTATCTGAATTGCCTCTCATAAGAAGGCAATGCCTTCAGTGCAGGGTCCAAAGCATCATCCAGTGGGTGGGGGTTATGGGAGGAGGATGGTGATGGAGGGTCTGGTATTTCGACTATTTCAACTTGTTCAGAAGCAGGAGGCATTGAATTACTTCGCATTCTCGCCTTATTGAACAAGAACAGTTCTCGGTCATCAGATGGTAATTTATAGGCTGAAAGTGGCTGCTGCGACTCGAGCTTCATGTCCAAACATAAAAGAAGCTGGTCATTTAAGTGAATCCCAGATTCAGATTCTAGGAACCGCTGGACATCCTCGACCAGGGTGTATTCGTCACACTCCAGTTTAAATGAATGCCCATTCTCAGCAATATGAACCACAAGTGAGCCTCTCTGAACAACACTTTCTGAAACATTTGAACTCATTTTTTCTTCCCCCAAGAAACAATGGATATCCACACCCACGAGCACAGGCACAAGCACAATTACCACAAGCTAACAACCAAAACCACCGTGCTCAAACAAGAGATTTTCAAGTTCAAGACCGTAAAATCGTTGAAAAAGGCTCTCGGAATCTCTTCCCCGATATGTTCTCACCCAACTAGAAAAATTTTCCAATTCTAGACCGTTGCACACGATAAACCCCAATTATTTCCAACCCACCATTGATGTCTGCAATAAAAGCCCAAATCTTAACAAACCCCACAAACGATCTTATCCAAAAAAAACTCCAATTTTACACTTGAATCCTCAATGAAACGCCAAAATATCTCAGACCCACCAAGCAAATCATTAAAAAAAACACCCAAAAAAAATTTCAAAAAACCCTAATTAAGTCCGACCCACCGTAGAAATCTGCAAAAAGGGCCCGAATCTTGACTAACCCACCAATGATATCATCAACAAAATCCTACCTTTGCCCCAAAAAACCTTTAAAATCAATTAATTCCTGCAATCAAAACCAAAAACACCAAATTCAATCAAGGCACAAAAGAACAAAAACAAGGAAAGAAGATAATCTGAAAACAGGGTTCAAAGATAATCTCTAACTGCCGGCGAAGCTAATCAGAAGCAATCAATGACGTGAAGAGGGAGAGAATTTGGTGAGAAAAAAGTTTTATCACGAAACCCTTTGTATGTATGTATGTATGTATGTAAGCGTTTGTGTGTTTAATATTATTGTATTGTATAAGTAGAATATATGTGTGTAAAGAAAGGTTCGTGTATCTCCTAGTTTCTGATGGAAAAGAATCTTTTATTGCGAAAAGAACCTTCTGCGAGAAGCAACCAGTCAACCAAAAGGCGAAGAAGCAGCAGAAGACGAAGTGGTCTGTTCTTCCTCTACACTATTTTATGTTTTCAAAAAACAAAATCAAAAATAAAAATAATATTAATATTAATATTAATAATTTAATAACTTAGAAATTAGCGTAGATTTTTAAAAAATATTAATTTAAGCTCCAAATATACCAATTTTTATCAAACGTCTGTTTTCGTGCATATCTTAACTGTGAAAAATTTTGGATACACACGAATCAATTTCTTATTTGTTATTCATTCTTTTAATTTATTATAATTTTTTTTATTTTAACACAGTAATTTTTTAAAATTTGCATAAAACGGTTCTATGTTTTCATAAAACAAAATCAAAAATAAAAATAATATTAACAATTTGATAACTTGTTTTCTAGAAAAATTATCCTAGTTTTTTTGAATTTTTAATTTAAGTCCCCATATCTATATATTAAGTAAAAGGGTCTTTTAAAACCCAAGACTTGTGGAAGCTCCAACATGTCAATCCTATTTCCTGATTTTTGAATATATTTTTTTTTAAAAAAATTGACTTGGTGATTGGTGATTGGTTCAAAGATTGTAATAAATATACTATTAATTACAATAAACACTTCATTTATAATAATTACACTTATTAAATGAATAACGCAATAAATGAAATCTTAATTTCCTTACTTTTTGCATCCCCAAGAGACCCATGTAATTATTGTGTAAATGTCTCTTAAATGAATAAATAAACACTTATTAAATTCTTTCAAACTCCTCGGTCAAGCCCCATGTATTTAATAGCTCCAACATGTCAATCCTAATTTCCTGATTTTTTAATATTTTTTTTAAAAAAAATTGACTTGGTGATTGGTGATTGGTTCAAAGATTGTAATAATTACACTATTGATTACAATAAACACTTCATTTATAATAATTACACTTATTAAATGAATAACGCAATAAATGAAATCCTAATTTCCTTACTTTTTGCATCCCCAAGAGACCCATGTAATTATTGTGTAAATGTCTCTTAAATGAATAAATAAACACTTATTAAATTCTTTCAAACTCCTCGGTCAAGCCCCATGTATTTAATTTATATATTATGTAATTATTGTGTAAATGCCTCTTAAATAAATAAATAAACACTTATTAAATTCTTTCAAACTCCTCGGTCAAACCCCATGTATTTAATTTATATATTAAAAAATCCTAATTTCCTGATTTTTTAATATTTTTTTTCAAAAAAATTGATTTGGTGATTGGTGATTGGTTCAAAGATTGTAATAATTACACTATTGATTACAATAAACATTTAATTTATAATAATTACACTTATTAAATGAATAACGCAATAAATGAAATCCTAATTTCCTTACTTTTTGCATCCCCAAGAGACCCATGTAATTATTGTGTAAATGCCTCTTAAATAAATAAATAAACACTTATTAAATTCTTTCAAACTCCTCGGTCAAACACCATGTATTTAATTTATGGAAAATTTACCCATAAATCTTATTTTCTGAAAAGTTAAACCATTTAGTCCTAAGAGTTTTCTTATGCACCATTTAGTCTCATTTATACATCATCATCAAAACAACATCAAGCATCATCATCAAAACAATATCAAACATCATCCAATATTTTTTATGTTTGTGGGTGTTTCAAACATTAGATTCATTTTAAAAAAAATAAATTACCATCATCAAGAAACCACTAAAAATCGGCAACATCGCAAGCATCATCGTGAACAATAGCAACATCAGAAAAACATCAAACATCATCGTGGACACCATCAAAAAACATCAGGATATCATCAAACATCATCAATGTTGTAATGTTCCCTCCCACAGCTATGCAGAACATCAAACATCATCAAAAAAAACATCAAACATCGTCAAAAAAAAAAACTGAAGTTCAACTACATTAGCAACATCCAAAATAATTGATGAGAATTCTGAATCGTGAAGAAGAACATCGTCAAACATCAAACATCGCGAAGAAGAAGAAAATGAAAAATAGCAGAGCCAGTAGGAGAAAAAGAACATCGTCCCTGAATAAGGATGGTGTGGAAGAGAGTACGGTAAGAGATATGGCGAGCTGCGACCTTGATCTTCATCAAGTCAATAAAGCCATTGTTGTTGGTCGATATGGTAATGCTTCTCATGCCCGGTAAGAAGTGAAGCTGCATCGTCATCGTCGCCGCCTCTGCAACCCCTCACCAAAACCCTAGAATCACCACCGCAACCACACCGATGATTCTCTTCTAGAACCACCACCCCTAAAACTCTAACCATCAGATCCAACAACACCGCAATCACAACCAATTGAAGACTCCGATTCAATTGAACACCAATGCATTGGATATTGGGGATTCACCGAGTTAGGGTTCTATACATATTATAATCTATATATATCTATTTGAATTCAACAAGAATGAATCAGAGCATTTGTTGTTGCTTGATGATTGTTTTCTCTCTCCATGAATTGGAGAAGAGGTGAATGTAGAGAGAGAAAGAGCAAGAACAGGGGGTATTAGATTTGTTGTTTCCTTCCTTGGTTGTTAATTACTTTTTGAGTAAATTTTGCTAGTATGAAAGTTTCGAATTCACCAGCAATTAAATCTGCTTCAAAGACCCAGAAATCAGCCTCCAAAAACCCTAACCCAACCGTTTCACCGCCGCAGTATGAAGACAATTGGTCTCTCTTTCTCTTGATATTCGAACTACCCATTTCGCCCAATTGCTTGATCTACATTAGCAACATCATCAAAAACATGATGTTTGATGTTGTTTGATGATGATGTTGTGATGTTTGATGTTGTTTTGACGATAATGTTTGATGTTATTTTGATAATGATGTTGTAATGTTTGATGTTGTTTTGATGATGATGATGTTGTTTTGATGATAATGATGTTTAATGTATATGTCCTCTATGATCAATTTCCCTATAATGGGACCTTTCAGTCTATAAGAAAACTTTTAGGACTAAACAGTATATAAGTTGTTAATTTGGGATTTATTGGTGCATCACCCTTAATTTATATATTAAAAAAAATAAAAACAAATATAAATATCTATAATTATCCCGTGCATAGCACGGGTGATAGGCTAGTTTTATATTATACCAATTTTTATCATCCATCTATCTTCCGTACAGATCTAACAGTGAAAAATTTTGGGTACACCACATATCAATTTCTCAATTATTATTCATTCTTTTAATTTATTATAGTTTTTTTTTTTATTTTAACCACACTATATTTTTTAGTTATAAATAATCAATCATTATGAATCATTTATCTTGTTATGATTTTAAGATTAGTCCATACATGGCTTCTCATCGTCAGAATTATTCAGTAATTTCGGAATATAGACATGGTATACTCCATAATATTATGATTGATAGAGAATGTGGGTAAGTAGGGTATTGTGTTGGTGATTGGAGAACATGGTGGGGTATATTGAATGATAATTGGTTAGAAAGTACAGACATGTGATACTCTGGAAATATTAAATAATTTTCCCAGAACTTGCAGCACCACCACCCTCCATCCTCTATATCATCTTTTCTACATATGTAACCCCTTCATTTTCTCACCTACCACGGATTACCACCCTTGCCCTTCTTTTCTTCCATCATCACTACCCCATCTATTTCTCAATCACTAAGCAATGAACAAAGCTCTTATCCAACGTCCACAATCATAAACCACTATAACGAAGTTGTAGATCAACCAACCAAAATCTTGTTGTAAAAAACTACATTCAATTTCTCAATAGGTTGCAATTTGTATGTGATTTGTGCAACTTGTTAGAGATTAGGGTGGCCTTTGTAGATTGAAGTTTGGAAGTGATTAAAGTTATAGATCGAAGCCTTGCGCTACCCATTCTCTCCCTCTCTCAAAATTCCCTAGTTTCTATGCATGGTTAAGATTTTGTTTGTTGATTGGTAATAGTTGAGAAAGGGAAGAGAAGTCATTATTGTCAAGTGGGAACATGATGGAGGAATAAGTGTGGTACTACGGAAAGGAAAAAATGTGTGAAGTGACGCTAAGAAGGGAAAACATGGGAATGAGATGTATGAGTTGCATTGTGGTGTTGTAACTAGAGTGGCTAGTCATGTGAGGAAAAGAAATGAGAGGTGAGGGTAGTGAATCTAGATCAAGGCAGGAGTGATGGATCATAGGGAGGAGAGAAGTTGTAGTGAAATAAGGATAAATGGCACCACTAATGAATGGCATAGCTAGTAGTGTCAGAGAGAGGAGTGCAAGCATATGAAAAGGTAGGTGTATAAAGAAATGGTAAGTATAATGTCTAAATATCATTTTCTATTTATAATAGTATAGATAGATATATGAATTGCTTATTCAACAAAAATATATATTTTCTTTTGTCAAGTTTACTTAATAAAAATAGACAGGCCATTGAAAATGAAACTATATAAGAAGATCAAGATTTAAATGGACAATTTTTATAGCGATCCGAGCTTAGACTCGACCCATTTATTGCCTTTGAATTCGGGAATCATATCCGAAGCGATTGTCCTTCCCTCTTCTCTTGTTGGATTTTGGCTTGAGGGTCAACACCGTCCTTGATGGTATCGACAATGCCTTCTTTCTTGTGTTTTGTTCGGCTCCTAAGATCAACACTAGCTTTAGTGGTGTCGACACCACCTTGTTGTTGTGCCCTTTGGATGGCTATTAAAATTTAGGATCGACACCAGGCTTAGAGGTGTCGACACTTACCCTGTTATAGGCCTCTGGGGTCGATACCAGTCTTGGTAGGGTCGACCCTTCCATCGCTGCTCTGTCCTGGGTTATATACTGAAATATAGGGTCGACACCTCTAGTTCTTAGGGTCGACCCTCCCCTTACTATTTTGTTATGGGTTGCATTTTGAAAAATAAGGTCAACACCACTATCTCTTAGGGTCGACCATCGTCTATTGCAAAACATTAGTGTCTCAGCTTTTCTTCCTGAGGGTCGACACCACTGTGGCGAAGGTCGACCCCTGTGAGTCTTTTTTCAAATTTTGTTCAGTTTGGGCCCTACTTTATGGGGATTTTTGACTTGTTCTTTTCATTTGACTTTGGAGCTATTATTCTATTATTACCTAGTCACTATAAATGGGTTCCAAAACACTTTCCTCTTATTATTTTCCCTTTTATTTTTCCCCTCTCACCCATGACTCTCTCTCTTTCTCTCAAAATTCACTTTTTCTCACTTAGATCTTTAGATCTACTCACTTAGAGGTGTCATCTCATCTTGGTCCTTTGAAATAGATAGTAGATCGTCTCAAGGGTTTCCTTTTAATCCGAGTGGCTCGTTGTTTTGTTGACGTTGAGTTTTTCTGAATTCTTCTCTTCTATCTTCTAAGCTTGAGATAAGGATTCTCTGCACTTTCTTATGAGTTTTAACTTAGTTATTTATTTTTATAAAACCACTTTGTGAAAGATATGGATTTTTGAACAATCTCTTATTTTGGTTCAAAAACAAAAGAAGGGTTTTCAAATGGTTTATCGGAAATGATTGTACATAAATGTTTATTGTTAAGATAGGATAAAATGAAGGGTTTTTACCTTGGGAAATAGTTTTATAAAGGAAAAAGGGTTTTTGCCTTAGAAATCTCAAATATTGATTTGTTATTGATAAATGGAATTGATATTGAAATGGTGACATTGAGTTGTTATAGACGATGATGGTGGAGTTGGATACGTATTATCGCTCACATCTTGAAATTTAGAAAACTTATCTACTTGTTTAGAGATATATATTTTTGACTATCGGTGGAGAATAGCTATGATTATTGTAGAAATTGTATGAGAATTAGGAGAATTGAAAATTAATTTCTCATCCATTTGCATTGAGCATTTTCGTATATTTATTTTGTGGAAAATGTATGTTGTTTTGAGAAAATGGGTGAATCTGAAAAAGAAATGTTGTTACATCAAATAAGTTGACTTGTGTATTTATGATGAAAGTCCTAAAAATTGCGCGTATACATAGATGCTGATTTCGTGGACAAAATATCCATAAAATGGCAATAGTAGTACTTGTATAACCTACGTTTACATGAGTGCTGATTTATGGTTTTCCACGGACGAAATTTCCATAAAATGGGATACTTGTTTTAGAGATTCCCAGAGATTTGATTCATTGTTCTATTTTTCATTGAAAAGAGAATGTTTTATGAACGGTGATATAAACCTATCATTGCATGGCTTGAAAGAGATATAAAATGTTTTGTCACTAACATTGCATATGCATTTCACCCTTATATCTTTGTTAAGATTCATATATTGTGTTGAATTATTTCTATTAGGCTGTGGCTCACCCTATGTGGAAAAATCATTTTTAAGTGTTGATAATATGTCTCCGCCTAGATAATAGCTTGGAAGGATTGAGAAGCTAGGACTTCATTTTGTTCATTTTGTTATATTTATTTGTACAAGCCTAGAGCTTTAACTGTATTAGATTGGAATCCATTTTGTTGTAGCCAAATACTATCTTGGAAAACTATGAGCCCATGGGGCATTTCTTATTTACTTAATGTTCAGTTTATTATGTAACATATGCTATAAATTGAGGGATAGACTTGTAAATGTATATCTGCATATATTACCCTTTTGTAAACTTAATTGGAAACTAATGAAAGATAATTACTTTATCATTTGTTGTTATTCATCAATATTGTGGACAGGTTATTGTATTTATTTCGGGGTGTTACAATTTTAAGGATTTAATTTGTTATAAAGTTAAAATGCTGAAGTTATTTTTTGTAATATTTTCAAATTTTTTAAAAAAAAATTATTATTTAAAAAAGTCACATGTCAGTGAATTCTTCAAAAAATAATTACCAAATCACAAGAAAGTTTATAATTTTAGTTTTTAATTTTTGTAAAATTTATCACTAATTTCAAAATATTTTTTGAACCATCCACTTAAACGAAATTTTTCCTTATTATTTTATAAATTTTATAATAAAAAAAATTGAGTAAAAAATTACAAGCACCCATGACATTTGACAAAAATATATAAATATTTCCAAATATTTGAATATTATATAAAAAAAAAGGCCCCAAAGTCTTTTTTTTTTTTTGTTACGTAGACAAGCCTTTCGAAAAAGGACTTACGCCCTATGGTCCTTGGCCCTAAGATATGCGTTAACCAAACAAGCCTTTCAAAAAAAGACTCATGCTTTGTAATTCGTGGCTCCAAAATATACGTTTGCTAGTTAGAGAATTCGATCCTAAAACTTGAAAGAGAATAAATCTTCAAAACTCAGTCGTCACCCACTAAACCAACCACCATGTGATTGGCCCCAAAGTCTTAGGAATGTTACTAACAGTAAAATAATGTTTGATAGTGCCTTTCTTAAATTTACAATCTCTAACATTTGACTCGTTCAAAAAGAAAAAATCTCTAACATTTGACAAAAGAACCTCAACCTTCATATTTTTTAAAGTTATATTTGTTAGACCTAAAGCCTCTTCGTTGTTATTAATTACCAACAACTAGTCAAAAATGCTTTTCTTATCTTTGCCATTTTAAATTTTGAATAACAGCAACGATCTCTAAAAATTAAATGGGTGCAATGATACAACTTTTAAATGTTAAGAAATCTTATTAATATATATTGAAACGTCAAGAATATCTGTGAATTATTAATCAATATCATTATTATAATTTTAAATGAAAAAGTAAAATATAATTTTTATTATTTTTTTTAAACCAAAACATGCACGGGAACCCACCACAAACACACATCCAGACACATTAGAACGTATATTTTTATCAAATGTTTCGTGATTTATACCTAATATTTTTGCAAAAATGATAACACAAATTTTTTTTTTTTTTTTTTGAGTAAACAACGAAATCAAAAAAATTTAGGTGCACAAAATGCTTAAAACGTGTTTATTTATTTCCTTTTTGTTGTTTTAAGTGAATTGACTAAATGTGAACCCTTCATATACATGTACCTACCTTTATGTTGGCCTTTTGCTCACATCAATATCCAACCATCACAGTCCTTGTGGTGAGAAAATAACGGTCATGATCAAACAATGAATTTGTGCATTTTGCACTATTTATGCTTTTATTGGGGGACAACATGAATTGCAGTGGGAAAGAAAAGGGAGGCATAGAAAAAAATAAGTGGTCGTTAAGTTGCAAAATGAGGAAATGTTTGATAATTCCATTCGGTTCTTAAAAGTTAAAATTAAAAATATTAAATGATTTCTTAATTAAGTTAATTTGATTGTACATATATAGTATCTCTTAAAATTAAGTCTGTCTTAAAAAAAGGCCAAAATTTTGAGTGCCTCTATTTACACACCATTTTTCATCTCAAGGCACACCATTACTCAATACAAACTTTTAGTAATTTGATAAATAAGAAATTTGTTCAATACACATCATAATCTTCCATCTTTACCCTTATTCACACACCCCATCCACAATCTTCCATCTTTACCCTTACTCACTCACACACCCTATCCACAATCTTTAATCTTCCATATTCTACACCTCCACTTCAAAAACACACACAACGTCCCCTTCTATTCTCTGTTTCATTGTCATCCCAGAGGTTTAGAAACCAATCTAAACCGATCTCCATTTGTGCTGAGGATGACTTCATTCCATTCTCCTCTAGTTCACGACCCCCTCCATGGATGTACAATTCTGGAAAAATAAAAAATAAAAAATTTGTTACAAGTGTTCGGATATACAGAGTCGAGCTAAGTTCAAAAGTGTGATAGTTAAAAACCAAACAAATGCTATAAGTTTGGAACTTATTAACCGATCATGTGGACTATGTTCAACACTAGAAAATCGAACAATTAGAACTTGTTCGGTTACAGATAGTCGAATATGCGTACATTGTTCAAATCTGGGTATCCGAACGAATACAAACAGTTACCACTTAGTAAGTACATGAAAATGAAAAAAAAAATAAGATGAAAAACTAACCTTTTTCTTGCTCCATTGTTCCAAACCAATATTGTCAGATGCATCCATCATTCAGTCCAGTCAAAATTTTCAATAAGACGTATATGTCTTGAGAGAGAAGATACATAAGTAATGTTTCAGAAGAGACGTGTGTATTATATTTATTATTGTCCTTTATGGTAATTTTACATAAGATGTATATCATAGCCCTTTATCCTTTGTGGTCATTTTACATTAGGTTAAATTGTAATAAAAAATAAACTAATTAATAGTGTGCCTTGAAATGAAAGGTGATGTGCAAATAGAGGCACCCCAAAATTTTCAGTAAAATTTTCTCACCTACCACGGATTACCACCTTTGCCCTTCTTTTCTTCCACCGTCACTACCTCATCCATTTCTCAACCACTGAGCAATGAACAAAGCTCTCATCCAACATCCACAATTTGTAGATCAACCAACCAAAACCTTGTTGTAAAAAACTACATTCAATTTCTCAATAGGTTGCGATTTGTATGTAATTTGTGCAACGTGTTACAGATTAGGGTGGTCTTTGTAGACGCTAAGAAGGGAAAGCATGGGAATGAAATGTATGAGTGGCATTGTGGTGGAGTATCTTGAGAGGTGAGGGTAGTGAATCCAGATCAAGGCAGGAGTGGTGGATCATAGGAAGGCGAAAAGTTGTAGTGAAGTGGGGATAAATAGCACCGCTAATTAGTGGCGTAGGTAGTAGTGTAGGAGAGAGGAGTGGAAGCATATGAAAAGGTAGGTGTATAAAAAAATGGTGAGTATAATGTCTAAATATCATTTTCTATTTATAATAGTATAGATAGATATCCGAATTGTTTATTCAACAAACATATATATATATATATATTTTTTTATCAATTTTACTTAACCAAAATAAACAAGTGGTCGAAAATGAAACTATATAAGAAAATCAAGATTTAAATAGACAATTTTAAAGATTTAATTTGTTACAAAGGTAAAATGCTGAAGTTATTTTTGTAATTTTTTCAATTATTTTAAAAAAAAAAATTAATTTAAAAAATTATTATTTGAAAAAATCACACGTCAATGAATTCTTCAAAAATTAATTACCAAATCATGAGAAAGTTTATAATTTTACTTTTTAATTTTTATAAAGTTTATCACTAATTTCAAAATATTTTTTCAACCATCCACTTAAACAAAAAATTTCCTTATTATTTTATAAATTTTATAATAAAAAAAAATTGAGTAAAAAATTACAAGCACCCATGATATTTGACAAAAATATACAAATATTCCCACACATCTGAATATTATATAAAAAAGGCCCCAAAGTCTTCGGGATGTTACTAAGAGTAACCATTCTTGTTAAAATCAAAATAATACCATTCTTGTTAATGTCAATCAAAATAATGTTTGATATTCCAATAGTGCCCTTCTTAAATTTACAATCTCTAACATTTGACTTGTTCAAAAAAAAAAAAAAAAATCACTCTAACATTTGACAAAAAAAACCAACATCTTGATATTTTTAAAAGTTATATTTGTTAGACCTAAAGCCTGGTCGTTGTTATTAATTACCAACAACTAATCAACAATATTATAAAAATGCTTTTCTTTTCTTGCCATTTTAAATTTTGAATAACATCAACGATCTCTAAAAATTAATTGGGTGTAATGATACAACTTTTAAATGTCAATGAGTCTTATTAATATATTGAAACGTCAAGAATATCTGCGAATTATTGACCGATATTATTATTGTAATTTTAAATTAAACAGTAAAATATAATTTTTATTAAATTTTTTTTTTAACCAAAACATGCACATGTGAAGGGAAACCCACCACAAACACACATACAGGCACATCAGAACGTATATTTTTATCAAATGTTTCGTGATTTATACCTAATATTTTTGCAAAAATGATAAAAAAAAAAAAAAAAAATTTAAGTAAACAACGAAATCAAAAAATTGTAGGTGCAGAAAATGCTTAAAACGTGTTTATTTATTTATTTCCTTTTTGTTGTTTTAAGTGAATTGACCAAATGTGAACCCTTCATGTACATGTGATCTATCTTTATGTTGGCCTTTTGCTCACATCAATAGCCAGCCAACCATCACAGTCCTAGTGGTGAGGAAATAACGGCCATGATCAAACAATGAATTTGTGCAGTTTGCACTACTTATGCTTTTATTGGGGGGACAATACGAATTGCAGTTAAGTTGCAAAATAAGGAAGTGTTTGATAATTCAATTCAACTCTTAAAAGTTAAATTAAAAATCTTAAGTGATTTTTTAATTAAGTTGGTTTGATTGTACATATATAATATCATTTAAAAAATTAAGTCCCACTTAAAAAAAAAGCCAAAATTTTCAGTAAAAGAAAAACTTACATTTTTACTTATCACTTAACGTGCTAAATGAAGAAAAAAAAAAAAAATCACTTATCATATATAATATCACTTAACTTACATTTTTTTTTTTTTTACAAGAAAATCCTCCCTACTCTCAGTACTAAAAATCGAACTTTTTGCGACGGTCTCAAACGTCGCAAAAGGTTCATATATCGTCCCTTACAGAGATCACCAGGGTGTCCTATTAGTCATTCCGAACGAGGAGACTATAACCTGGGAACTTACCCCGACCTCCTAAGACAAACTCCGCTTAAGTCAGGACTTGCACAGTGGGAGAGAATTGAACCCACACCTCTCACTATTTTGGCTGCTCTTCTAAGGAATTCAATTTCATCTATTGAGGCAAGCTATAGACACCCCATTTTTGACTATCCTCAAGATCATTCATGTCTGTGTTCGTCTTGAGTTCCCGGAGGTCTTGGCTACGCGCCTTACCTCAGGATCTCTCGACTCGACTATTTCGTGTCTGGTTTTGCACAAAACACTTTTTTTTTTTGCCTTGGAGGGGCAGGGAATGGCTTGTTGGCCATCCCCACACTCCACCGACCATGGCTTGAAGCCACCGGCTGTGTTTTGTAGCCACCGGCCAAATATTTGGCCGGCCGGCCGGCACTATGGATGGCCGGCCGGCTATCTTTCTTTGGTCAATTGCATTTTTGGCCGGCCGATTACTGTGCATCTGCTTTTGCAGATATTTTTTGGCAGCTGGCATACACTGTCACCCCCTCCATACACGTGTATGGAGGGATTTCCCTCTTGTTAGCTTCCTTTGGAAGCTTTACAAGACACAATTGTCTATAAAAGAGAGGGTCTTCTCTCTTGTTAAGGGTGAGACATTTTTAGAAAGCCTTTTTTAGGGTTTGAGTTCTAGGGTTTGGATATTGTGTGTATCCTATATCTATTTCCCCCCCTCTCTCTTTGTCTTGTGTGTGTTTTAGGCTTAGTATTGCTCACAAACACCCACCACCACACCATCCCTTGGAGCTGAGGCCCTTGAGGGTTATTTTTGGAGGTTTTAGACTGATTTCAACCTAAAGAAGCTGCTGGAGCTCCATTGGTGAAGAGGGTCTTCAAGGGTAAGAAACTTGTTCCTTTATTCCCCATTTTTGCATTGTATTTTTGCCTACCTTACAACTGTTTTTGGGCTTAGTGTATAACATAAAAAAGTTCTGTTTTTTAGCCCTCTAAATAGTTGGTTAAGGGTGCTTTGGCATTTGAGGTTGTTTGACCCCTCTTAAGCCTTGAAAGGCCCCATTTTGTGCCATTTTGGTTGAGCTCCGGGACCATTGAGTTTGGGCCTCCTCACCACTAAAATCTTGAGGGATTTCAGAGGTGAGGATGGTGCCTTGAGGTCCTAGGAAGGAGAGGGCCACCCCCTCTCCTTGTTGTCCTTGAAAAGGACCATTTTTGCCTCTTGAGAGAGCACCATGTTTAAGTGTGTGTTGGCCATGCCTTAGCTGATTTTCATGCTTATTATGTCATGATATGCCTCTGTTTTTAGTTGGTTTTGGTACACCATACTTGCTTAGCATACATGCCTTGTAATGCCATGTTTAGGCTTTAACATGTTTTAGGTTTTGACCCTTATTCTAGCATGATTTTGGCCAAGCTTTGTGAAGCTTTTGTGTTTGTTTTAGCATGCTTGGAGTCTGTTTTGGGTTGCCTTGGTCGACCATGGTATGCTTTGTATAGCTACCTTACACTTTGGCTTGTTAGCCTTGAGTTTTGGACCTTAGTTACATGCCATGATCATCTAGTTTATTTGGTTTGGCACCATTTTAACATGATTTCAGAGCCTATATTGCATGCTAATTGTCCATACTTAGTCTCTTTTAAGTGTGCTTAGAAGTTGCTTATTTGGTGCTTAGGTGTTTAGGCCTTAACATGCGTATGCTTGTGTGTGTTTTGCCTCTCATTCTCTAGCTTGTGGCCACTGTTCTAGGCTTGCTTGAGGGTTGCCTAAGTTGGTCTAAGTCCATCCTTCATGTGTTATAGCATGCTTGCCTTGTACATTGTTGCATACTTGGCCTATTACATGTCATTGCTTACTTGAAATCATGATGCATTTGGCATGCATTTCATTGGTTAAGTTGCTTTGCATTGCTCCTATGCTTAGTCCACTTTACATGTTGTTGCATGTTTGCCACTAGCATAGTTGTCACATGCCTTGCATGCTCATTTTGCATACTTAGCCTCCATGTCTAGGTTGCATTCCATTTGCATGCATGCTTGGCCTCTTGAAATGCTTGTGATAGCGGTTGAGTCCCATTGGTTTGATTATGTGCATTGCATTCCATATTAAAATGCACACTTGATTCTTTGGGCCATCATGCATGGAAATGCGTGATTGGTGGTCCGAGAATCGAGGCCCATGTCCCTTTGAGTCATAAACATGATAAGGGATGTGATTGGTGCATACATTGCTTGAAATGCATTGCCATGCCAAGTCTTGCCCTCTGCTGCTGTCAAACACAGATTCTGCAGGAAGATTTGGCCGGCCGGCTATCTTCAGTGCCGGCCGGCCATCATTGTTGGCCGATGGATCAAATTTGTGGCCGGTGACCATTCTATATGGCCGGTGGTGTTCCCTAGTATCCAAAGAGCAAACCCTGAGACTTTGGCAGTCATCAGGGGAGCAGAGCAAGGAAAACAGAGGCATCTTGAACATGGCAGTGGATTTCCGGGCGAAACCGAGTGCGCATGCATTGAGCCCTCTCCCCGAGGCTGCTGTTTACTGCCTTCTTAGATTAATTTATTTGCTCAATTAATTTAATTGTCTGTGATATTTAATTAGCTAGTTGGTTAGTTAAATTGTATTATTCTTTTGGTCCCTCCGAGCGAGGGCAAATTTGTAATAAGTGTGAGTGCGTATGTGCATGTCTTACAACCCCCACTTCTTTCTTCCCTTTCACTTCCCTGCTTTGATGGTTAGTATTAGGGCATATTTTCTTTAGCATCCTCATGCTATGCATGCATGCATCATTCATCAGTATTGCATGCACCGGGCTCGGCGCATCATACTAATCGCATAGACATTTCAAATCTAACTTGAATACATGCTATTTGTGCATTTTCACATGTCATCCCTAGGTTAGCCGAGCCTACTCTAGCGACATTTTGTATGCGATGCATTAGCCACTTAACATGAACTAGGGTCATGCATGTTTGCTAACCAGTTTCTGTTTTGGCTTGGAGTACTAGGTAAGCCCTTTATGCTTTAGCATACCGCATGCGTGTGAGTGTTGCCATAACAGCATGATTACCATGAGGCTAGCTGCTTATGTGATATAACTGCTTGAGTGCCTGTGGATGGAGGTTGAATTACCTAAATTGGAATAATACATTAAAACTATGAGTTTTAAGCCCACTCGAGGGTGGCAAAACCTGCATTTTAGCCTACTTGCGAGTAGCAAACCATTTTCAAAACAAACATGAAATGTTTTGTTCCAATTTAGGCGATTCGGTCTATACTTGTTTGCTGCGCGCATAACATAGTAATTCTAGGCTAATAACCGGAATAAGGGCATGTAATGTTTTCAAAACAAGATATCACGGTTAGTAGAGGCCGATCTTCGGATCGGCTGAGAGGGGGTGCTCATAGCTGACCTTCCCCAATCGTACCCAAGCTCCCGAGCCGAGGCAACTTTGGTGATGACGGACACGTGGCCTTTGGCACCGAGTCAGGGTTTCCTAAATTCCCCCATAAAAAATATTTAGGTGGCGACTCTGTATCTGGCGAAGCAGTCCATGTTTGGCACTTCTTCCAAAAATCTGTTTTCTCAAAACGATTTGCCAGATTTGGACTCTTTGGTTCAGATTGAGAACCGTGACACAAATCGAGTCCGAACTGTAGTGAGGTCCCCCCACGGGCGTGTTACACAAGCATGTAAGTCTAAAAAATTACTTTTTTTGTTTGGATTTAACTTGCAAGTATATATATGAATACATTATTTATGAGTTTTTTTTTTTTTTTTAATTTATATGTATTAACTTGTTTATGTTTGTGTATATATAGTTGTGGGAATTTTTATTATGTCTTTATCTTGGTTCTTCATTTGATTTTTTTCTAATAGATCTTTCAAAAAAAAAAAAAATCTATTATTTGATTGAGTTTTTTGAATTTGTTCTTGAAACAAATTTATAAAATACTATAAAGAAAAAAAATAAAAAATTCTCATTGTTTTCATATGATTTTATCTTTTTTGTGTTTATTTTTGTTAAACTAGTTTTCATTTTTTTTAAAAAAAATAAACATAAAAATAAAAACAAATTATGCAAATTTCATCAATCATAATATATAGATTAATTTTACTTAGATAGAGAAGCGCTGTTGCAGAGAAGTACTTCTTATGTGACACAACATATATACATACTCGTAGATTTATGGCATCTTATCGTAATGTGTGATATTAGTTATCTAAATTTTGAAATAATTGTCGACCTATAACAAAAGAAGAGCGATTCAACCAAACACATGCTGAATTAAGGAATGTGACTGAATGTACTTTTGGAGTACTGAAGGCTGATTTTCTAATATTAAAGAAGATGCTTGCATATTCGTTTACCATGCAAAGGAATATTGTGATTGCTTGTGTAACATGCACAATTTTCTTAGAAGAATTTGCATCACTGGCAAATTTTTTTGAAGAGTTCAACAATGTGAATGGCCTTGGTAACAATCTCCAACAATATGAGAATAATTTAGAAAGCTTAGAAATAGGAGGGGGATTAACACAAGCTGATCAAAATTTTATACTTAACTTACGTAAGCAAATTGCAATGCAATTGCACTCTTTACATTAAGTTATATATGTAATTATCATATTTGCACATTGATGATTTTTTAGTGATTAGAAGTGTGGGGACGTATTTTTAGGGCTATGCCACGTGGCTGAGGTATTGACCGAGGTGCCACGCGACTGATCCATGATGCCAAGTTTGTCATGATATTGTCGAGATATGGTGCGGTAATGTCGGAATTCGAGATATTCAGATAAAAGGCATGAGTCCTAAATGATGTAGGAATACTTGTTTGGGTAAAGATGGACTCTAAAGAGAGTTGATCCTAATCAAAATAGAAGGAGTCTTGGATAATTGATATCCTTGTAAAAGATAGAGTCCCTATGAAATAAGACTTATAGGGGAAGTTGGAAACTGATCATTATAAAAGTAAGGCACTCTCGTGGGTCTAAGGTATGTATTTTAATTATGAATTGGGTACTTGTGTTGATATCTTTGAGAGATAAGTTGACTGACTTGATCGTCGAAGTGCCCCCATGTGAACAAGCCACCGCGGTATTTCTTGCCTTCTTGTACACAGGTGTTGGCTTAATATATTCTGCCGTTGGTCTCCACCTAAGTTTCCTATTTGGTTGTGAGCTCAAAAATCAACACCCACAATCTGCGTCGTCTATGGGAACTTAGTTAGAATAGATGGCCATCATCGTGCAAGATCAATGTGTCGGCGACGACTAGTTCAGCGAAGAAGGAGAACGCATCGACATTGACGGAATGAAGACCCTTCTAGAAGGGATGAATGCAAAGATAAGGATATGAGTTCTCCCGAGGATATGAAGATGACCTTCAAGTATGGAAAAGCTCAGTCTGAGTGAGTAGATCCTAGAAGACAAGATCTTGGCCTAGATGAGTAGATCCGAGAAGACAAGAGCTCAACCTAAGTGAGCAGATCACAGATCCCAAAAGACAAGATCTAGGCCTAGATGAATAGGTCCGAGAAGCCAAGAGCTCAGCCTAAGTAAACAGATCCCAAATCCCAGAAGACAAAATCTCGGCCTAGATGAGTAAGTCTAAGAAGACAAGAGCTCAACCAAAATGAGCAGATCTCAAATCCTAGAAGACAAGATCTCAGCCGAAATGAGTAGGTTTGAAAAGACAAGAGCTCTAACTCAGTAAGTAGATCCCAGATCCCAAAAGACAAGATCTCAGACTAGATGAGTAGGTCTGAGAAGAAAAGAGCTCAGCCAAAGTAAGCAGATCCTGGATCCCAGAAGACAAGATCTTGGTCTAGATGAGTAGGTTTGAGAAACAAGAGCTCAATCTAAGTGAGCAGATCTCAGATCTTAGACGACAAGATCTCGGCCTAGATGAATAGGTCCAAAAAGTCAAGAGCTCAGCCTAAGTGAGCAGATTCCAGATCCTAGATCCTAGAAGACAGAATCTTAACCTAGATGAATAGGTTCAAGAAGCCAAGAGCTCAGCCTAAGTAAGCAGATTCTAGATGCCAGAAGACAAGATCTTGGCCTAGATGAGTATGTTCGAGAAGACAAGAGCTCAACTTAAGTGAGTAAATCCTAGATCCCAGAAGATAAGATCTCGGCCTAGATGAGTAGGTTCGAGAAGAAAAGAACACAACCTAAGTGAGCAGATCCCAGATCTCAGAAGACAAGATCTTAGACTAGATGAGTAGGTTTGAGAAGACAAGAGCTCAGCCTAAGCGAGTAGATCCCAAATCCCAGAAGACAAGATCCCGCCCTAGATAAATAGGTCCGAGAAGCCAAGAGCTTAATCTAAGTGAGTAGATCCCAGATCCTAGAAGACAAGATCTTGGCCTAGATGAATAGGTCCGAGAAGCCAAGAGCTCGGCCTAAGTGAGTAGATCCCGGATCCCAAAAGACAATATCTCAGCCTAGATGAGTAGGTCCAAGAAGACAAGAGCTCAGCCTAAGTGAGCAGATCCCAAATCCCAGAAGACAAGATCTCAGCCTAGATGAGTAGGTCGGAGAAGACAAAAACTCAATCTTAGTGAGTAGATCCCAGACCCCAGAAGACAAGATCTCGGCCTAGATAAATAAGTTTGAGAAGCAAAGAGCTCAACCTAACTGACCAGATCCTAGATCCTAGAAGACAAGATCTCGGCCTAGATGAGTAGGTCTAAGAAGACAAGAGCTCAGCTTAAGTGAGCAAATCCTAGAGCTCATAAGACAAGATCTCGGCCTAGATGAGAAATCCGAGAAGACAAGAGCTCAACCTTAGTAAGCAAATCCCAGATCCTAGAAGATAAGATCTTGGCCTAGATGAGTAGGTCTAAGAAGACAAAAGCTCAACCTTAGTGAGCAGATCCCAGACCCCAGAAGAACAGATCTTGGCTTAGATAAATAGGTCTGAGAAGCCAAGAGCTCGACCTAAGTAACCAGATCCCAAATCCTATAAGACAAGATCTCGCCCTAGATGAGTAGGTCTAAGAAGATAAGAGCTCAACTTAAGTGAGCAAATCTTAGATCTTATAAGACAAGATCTCGGCCTAGATCAGTAGGTCCGAGAAGACAAGAGCTTAACCTAAGTGAGCAGATCCCAGATCCCAAAAGACAAGATCTTGGCCTAGATGACTAGATTCGAGAAGATAAAAGCTCAGCCTAAGTGAGCAGATCACAGATCCCAAAAGACAAGATCTCAGCCTAAATGAATAGGTTCAAAAATACACGAGCTCAGCCAAAGTGAGCAGATCCCAAATCCCAAAAAACAATATCTCAGCCTAGATAAGTAGGTTTGAGAAGACAAGAGCTCAGCCTAAGTGAGTAGATCCCAGATCTCAAAAGAGAAGATCTCAGCCTAGATGAGTAGGTCCGAGAAGACAAGAGCTCAATCTAAGTGAGTAGATCCCAGATCATATAAGACAAGATCTTGGCCTAGATGAGTAGGTCCGAGAAGACAAGAGCTTAGCCTTAGTTTGCAAATCCCAGATCACAGAAGACAAGATCTTAGCCTAGATGAGTAAGTCTGAGAAGATAAGGGCTCTTACTAAGTGAGTAGATCTCAAACCCCAGAAGACAAGATTTCGGCTTAGATAAATAGGTCCGAGAAGCCAAGGGCTCAGTCTAAGTGAGCAAATCCCAGATCTCAGAAGACAAGATCTCGGCTAAATGAGTAGATTCGAGAAGACAAGAGCTTAGCCTAAGTGAGCAGATCTCAAACCTCAGAAGACAAGATCTTGACCTAATTCGAGAAGACAAGAGCTCAACCTAAGTGAGCAGATCCTAGATCCTAGTAGACAAGATCTCAGCCTAGAAGAGCAAGTCTGAGAAGGCAAGAGCTCAGCTTAAGTGAACAGATCCCAGATCCCAGAAGACAAGATCTCGGCCTAGATGAATAGGTCCGAGAATACAAGAGCTCATCCTAAGTGAGCAGATCCCAGATCCCAAAAGACAAGTGTAGACGTCCCTGAACGTCCCGGGAGGGAATCCCGTTTTATTCATTTGGGCTCGCTACAATTCAGGACTCAATGTCACGGTCCTGTATCTAATCTCGCAGAGTGCAATGCAAGACCGATGAATCATCAAAGAGTCCAAATCCGGCAAATTGTTTTTGAAAACAGATTTTTTTGAAAGAAGTGCCAAACATGGACTGCTTTGCTAGATACAGAGTCGCCACCTAAATATTTATTTTTGGGGAAATTTAGGAAACCCTGACTCGTGCCTAAGGCCATGTGTCCGTCATCACCAAAGTTGCCTCAGCTCGGGAACTTGGGTACGATTGGGGAAGGTCACTTCGTGAGCACCCCCGTTCGCCCGATCAAAGATCGGCCTCTACTAACCATAATATCGAGTTTTGAAAACATTATGTGCTCTTATTCCGGTTATTAGCCTAGAATTACTACGTGATGCACACAGCATACAAGTATAGATTGGATCGCCTGAATTGAAACAAAACACCTCATGTTTGCTTTTGAAACGGTTTGATACTCGCAAGTAGACTAAAATGCGAATTTGCCACCCTCAGGTGGGCTTAGAAAACAAGATGATTTTCCACTCTCAAGTGGGCTTAGAACTCACAGTCAATGCATTATTCCAATTCAGATAATCCAACCTTCACCCACAGGCATTCAGGCAGGTATATCACATAAGCAGTTAGCCTCATGGTAAACATGCTATCATGGCAATCACTCACACGTATGCAAGGATGCTAAAGCATAAACACTTACCAAGTACTCCAAGCCAAAACAGAAGCTATGTTAGAAAACATGCATGGATCCTAACTATGCTGAAATGCCTAATGCAACACATGCAAAGATGCAATTAAAATAGGCTCGGCTATTCTAAACATGGTATGTGATGATGCTACAGCTAACACGTATTCAACTTGGAATTGAAATACGATGCAGTTAGTATGATGCGCCAAGCCCGGTGCATACAAGACAGATGAATGGATGCAAACATGCGAGCATAAGTATGCTAATTGAAACATGCCCTAATCTAACCATCATAAGCTGGTAAATAAAAGGGAGAAAGACATGGGGTTGGAAGACATACATCACACACACGCACACTTATTACAATTGTGCCCTTTCTCGGAGGGTCCGAATAAATAATACAGTCCGAATAAATAATTACAGTTCGAATAAATAACTAAATATTACAAAACCCTAACTAATTAACAAATTAACTAGGAAAGCAAGTAAATTAGCATGCAAGCTAAATGGACTGCCTTAGCTCTGTTCTAAATGATGAAAGATGCATGCTCGAGTCGCCTCGCCGGAAAATTCCTCGCGATGCCTGTAAACGTCCCCGAACGCATCCCGGGGAGAAGGGAGTGCGAGTCCCCCCCCCCCCGTTCTGGTTCGATATTGGGTCACTACAGTTCGAAGGACTCGAATGTCACGGTTCTCAATCTTGAACCGAAGAGTCCAAATCCGGCAAATCGTTTTGAAAACAGATTTTTTGAAAAAAGTGCCAAACATGGACTGCTTCGCCAGATACAGAGTCGCCACTTAAATATTTTAAAATGGGAAATTTAGGAAACCCTGACTCGGTGCCAAAGGCCACGCGTCCGTCATCACCAAAGTTGCCTCGGCTCGGGAACTTGGGTACGATTGGGGAAGGTCACTTCGTGAGCACCCCCGCTCGCCCGGTCAAAGACCGGCCTCTACTAACCATGATATCTATTTTTGAAAACATTGCATGTTCTTATTCCGGTTATTAGCCTAGGTTACTATGTGATGCGCACAACATACAAGTATAGACTGAGTCGTCTGAATTGGAACAAAACATTTCATGTTTGTTTGTTTGAAAATGGTTTGATGGTGCTACCCGCAGGTAGGCTAAGACGTGGATTTGCCACCCTCGGGTGGGCTTAAGAAAATATGATTTTGCCACTATCTAGTGGGCTTAAAACAAGCATTTGATGAATTGTCCTAATTCAGATAACTCAACCTCCACCCACAGGCATTCAAGGCAGTTATATCACTTAAGCACATAGCCTCATAGTAAGCATGCTATTCATGGCAACACTCACACGCATGCAAGGATGCTAAAGCATAAAAACTTACCGAGTACTCCAAGCCAAAACCGAAACTCATTAGAAATCATGCATGATCCTAAGTATACTGAAATGTCTAATGCAACACATGCAAAAATGCAAACTATAGCAGGCTCGGCTATTCTAAACATGGCATATGAAATGCTACAGCTATCAAGTATTCAATTTGGAATCGAAATACAAATGCAGTTTGTATGATGCGCCGAGCCCGGTGCGTGCAAAACAGATGAATGATGCAAACATGCTGTCATACTGTATGCTAATTGAAATATGCCCTATATCTAACCATCGTAAGCAGGTAAATAAAATGGAAGAAAGACGTGGGGTTGGAAGACATACATCACACTCACCCACACTTATCACAATTATGCCCTCGCACAGAGGGTCCGAATAAATAATAATACAGTCCGAAATAAAAGAATAATACAGTCCGAAATATACAATCCGAATAATACAGATTCCTAATTAATTATCAAATTAAATAAGAAAGCTGTAAAATTGGCGTGCAAGCCAGGGGGCTGCCTTGATTCTGCTCCGGATAATGAAATGATGCATGTTGGGCTGCCTTGCGCGGAAATCCACTGGGATGCCCCAATTAGCCTCTGTTTGCGATGTTTCTTGAAATGCGTGCCAGACTCCGGAAAGTTGCTGATTCTTCATTTTGCTGCAACAGAGAGCAGGAGAGAGGCATAACAATGTATTTCACAAATATATGCATGCCTCGATCCTCGTGCCACCAATCACGCATATCGATGCATGATGGCCGAGGAGCCGAATTGCATAACTCAATATAGGATGAATGCACATGAATGCTACGACAAAACCTAACTCCATCATGGATAATTCGGAGTGTCGGTGACTTGGGAATTGAGACCCGTCCCGTCACTCGGAGTACGGAACGTGCCTCGTTTCCCGTGCCCGGGCTAACTCCTATCCCGAACACGATACGATATGCATGATATGCATAAATGCAAACAAAATACAATCCTAGCATGCACAATGCTATGAAAATAAGATGCCTCGAAATGCGTGCACGCGGGCACGCAAACTGAAGAAATGATCCTAAGGCATAAAATGGCTTACGCAATGCAAATTGGACTTACACTAACACGAGTGGGCCTCAGCCGCACTCACATAAGAGGCCGTCGGATAAAAGTGAAATGCCTCGAAATGCGTGCACACGGGCACGCAAACTGAGGCAATGGCATAAAGGCATGAAATGACATGAAATATGATATACAATGAGACTAAAATGAGATGTCTCGAAATGCGTGCCCACGGGCACGCAAACCGAGAAAGTGGCACACGGAATGCGATGACATGAAATATGACATACAATGAGACTAAAATGAGATATGCGATGCAAAATGGACTTACGCCAACATGAGTGAGCCTCAGCTACACTCACACAGGAGGCCATCGGATGAAAATGAAGTGCCTCGAAATGCGTACCCGCGGGTACGCAAACCGAGGCGATGATCCTAAAGCATGAAACAGCATTCGCAATGCAAATTGGGCTTACACTAACATGAGAGAGCCTCGGCCACACTCACATAAGATGCCGAGAGATGAAAATAAAGTGCCTCGAAATGCGTGCCCGCGGGCACGCAAACCGAGGCAATGGCCCTAAGGCATGAAATGGTATGCAAAATGAGACGTGGCATATGGCATATGGAAAATGCAAATTTCAGCAGTCAAAATGATGCAAAAACAGCCCCCGAATTATAGCAAAATTACACCCGATGCCCGAAATGCTATGCTAAGTACCCGAAATGACTTGCAGCTATGCCAAACATGCACAATATGGACATGAAGTGTAGAGACAGATGCTAGGAAGTCCCTAAAATAACATTTTTCCAGTACAAAGTATGGCCAAAAAACAAACACAAGTATGGCAAAAATAGCATGCAAAAATGGGGGAAAAGAGGGGAACAATGAAGCAAGTGATATATACAATGCTCAAACTGAAAAATACAGTTCTACAACATTGAAGAGGGTCCAAAAATATAAACATTTACAGCTTATGGAAGCCCTCAAAACAGTATGTAGATATGCTCAACATAGCATGCAAAATGTGAGCCAAAAGAGGGTTATAAAGAGAGGTATACCAAACATTCACCAAATAATCTAAGACCCTTAACAAAACATGAAGAGTGGGTCATTTTAAGACTATTTTCAGTTCTGATCATGGCCAAAAACAGAAGCAAGATAGGCCTAAAAAATCATGCAAAATATGGACCAAATAGGGGCTATAAAGAGAGGTCATGCATGGAAGCACCAAACAAGGTTGATCCCTTCTAAAATGTTGTAGAGGAGCTCAAAATAAGCTCAATCACAGTTTATGGAATGCTCCAAAAACAAATTTACATAAGCTAAAAATAGCATGCAAATTTACGGTAAATATGATGGATATTGAAGCAAGTGGTATGTAGAAGCTCCAAACAAGGTTGAGCCCTTCTACAATGTTGTAGAGGGGCTCAAAATAAGCCTAAACTTAGTTAGGGTCGGAGCCCAAAACCTCAAGCAAATAGGGTAGAAAAATGAAGCAAAAATAAGCTCAAAAAGGGTAAAAAAGTACTCACCCTTGAAGACAAGACTTTTGTTGCTTCTTGGCTTGAATTTGTTGCTTCTTAGCCTTTGAAAAACCTTCCTTTTCTACTGGAATGGAAGTGGTGATGGTGAGGCTTGGTGTTGATGAACAAATGAGGCTAACACTTGAAGTTTTTGGAGTTTTTTGGGTAGGGAGATGTAGGCAAATGCTTAGGAGCTCTTCTAGGAAGTTTTTGTAACCCTAATGAAGGAGCTGGCTAGCCACTTATAAAGGCCAAGAAGGGGGTGTAAAAGAGGAGGGAAATGCACCCAAGCATTCCCTCCCAAAATATCCCCCGGATGCCAAGATATTTTGAAGAAACAGCTATACAGCTGTAATGAACACAAACTGAGGATGCAGGCCGGCTAGCCACTTTTGCTGGAGGTGGCCGGCCGGCCACCCCCCATGGCCGGCCGGCTAGGGGTAAAAATGGAAAGTTGGAATTGCTGGCCGAGCACCAAAGGGTGGTGTCCTCCCATGTGTGTACAACAAGGCCCTATGGTTGGAATTTGACAACTCTGAAGCAGGAGAGACAACAAGCCACCTCTAGGAGAGGTCCAAAAATGAAAAGAAGAATTACTGGCCGAGCTCTATTTTTTAGGGTCCTCCCATGTGTGTACAACACAAATATGTGGTTTTGGCTCGAAGAAAATGGCCCTAGGGTGTTCAACATTAGCCCGGAAGTGAGAAAAACGGGCGCCGGGGGGCGCCGGAGGAGCATAACTGGTTGCTGAGGCAATTACTGTCCTCCCACCCTCCAGTGACCTTCCTTATGATAAAACAGAGGTACCTGCCAAAAATGAACAAAAACCGATGCAAAACGAATGCTCGGGGGCCAAAACACGCAGTTCGGGGTCCCGAAAATCGGCCGTTAAGCACCGAAAGTGGTGTTTGGCTGCGAAGTGGGTATCTAAGACCCCAGTGTCCCTTGAAAGGGAGTAAATGAGATGCATGCCAGAAACCGGAGGAATCGGAGATGGTTAGACGGTCCCGAACCGAGGCACACGGCCTGACGGCTCCGAAAACCGGGAACCGGGCTCCGAAATGGGCAAAATGGCCTACGGCCACGAAAAGTAGCCCACGGCCACTGAGAGATGGTCTACGGGACCTCTCCCTCCCTTCAGGAAAAGAAACAGAGAAAACCGAGTCTGATTCGCAAACCGAGACAAGGCACAGAAGAGAGTTCGGGAGTCCGGAGGCAAGGCGCACGGCCGCGACTCTGAGACTTCTGAACGAACACAGTATGCAACATCACCGAGCGCTCAATCGGTGACGTCTGAGTCTTAAGGTCGGTCAAAAATGGGGTGTCTACAATGCCCTGATTTGCCTCTGTTTGCAATTAAGCTCGGAATGTTGTGCAAAGCTCTAAAAGGCTGCTGATTTCTGGTTTGCTGCAACAGAGAGCAAGAAAGGGGCATAGCAAAGTATTTTTACATATGTATGCACACCTCAATCCTCGTGCCACCAATCACGCATCTCGATGCATGATGGCCGAGGAGTCAAATTGCACGACTCGATGTGGAATGAATGCACATGACAACACAACAAGGCCTAGACTCCATGGTTAATCTGGAGTGTCGGCGATCGGGAATTGAGATACGTTTCGTCACTTTGAGTACGAAACGTTCCTCGTTTCCCGTGCTTGGGCTAACTCTTATCCCAAACACAATGCAAATGAGATGGCATACACAATGCGACTAACATGCAACCTAGCATACGCAATGCTATGGACTAAAATGGCATACACAATGCAAGTGACACAACATGGCATGCACAATGCACTAACATGCAACCTAGAATACGCAATGCTATGGATTAAAATGGCATACACAATGCAAGATGGACTTACACCAATATGAGTGGACCTCAGCCACACTCACATCAATGGCCATATGATGAAAATGAGACAACCGAAATACATGCAAACATGCATGGATGCAAAGGACCGACCCTAAGGCATAACATGCAGCTCTAACTAGGCATGGCAAGGAATGAAATATGGCATAGGAACATGCAATTTCCAGCTCTGAAACATGATGCACAATGGTCCCGAATCAAACAAATATGTCACACAATGCATGCTAGGGGGCCCGAGTACCGAAACTAGTGAAATGCGTTACACTAGAGGTACCCAAAGCAATGCACTAATGGAAAAACCAACCCCAAACAGACCCTAGGCAGGTCTAAAATAGTGGGGAAAATGACCTAAAATGATGGCTCGGAATGCAAGAAAATGGAGCTCATCCAATGGCCCGAAAACAAGGCATTCATGGACAACTCTCAAGCACACTTAAGGAGTATAAAACATGGCAATATGGCATTGATACAAGCTCTGAAATATGATGTATAATGGACCCAAAACATGAACACACCTCAGTATATGCATGGAACGAGCCTCAAGACTAAAAGTTAAGCATGGGTATTGAACTACAAGCATGCAAAACAAACATCATTCGACCATGAGAGCCAAAAATAGAGCTAAAGAAGTCCAAAATATGCATAAGATCAGTTTAAGGCATGGCCAAAAAGTGGTAAAATCAAGGGTCTACAAAGCATGCAAAGAAAGCTAGTGAACCATGAGTTGCACTACATGTATATGAAGCACAAGAGGGCTCACCAAACCAGCCAAAAACAAAAACAAGGCATGTTAAATAAACCCCAAAAACCCACTGAAACACAGTCCACACATGCTAGAATGGGGTGCTCCTTTGATAAGCTACAAGAGAGGTTACTCTACACATGCAACAAGGACAATCAACATGGAAAAACCAGCTCTGGAAATGACTTATGACAGCCCTAAAACCCACCAAAAAGGCTTTGAAATTAGTCTAGGAAGTATGCAAGTGAAAGCCCCTTTGAATATGATTGTTCTACACATGCATAATAGACATTCAAAATGGCCAAAAGGACTCTGGAGAGAGCTTATGTAGACCTTAAAACTCACTAAATAGGGCCTGAAACATGACTTCAAAACATGCAAAATGGAGCTCCTTTGGAAGGCCAACAAACCTAGTAAAGAGAACAAGGGGTGAGAGGGTCACCCCTCTCTGATTTTAGAGCTCAAAAACACATATTGGCCACTGAAAATCCACTGGATTTCAGTGGCCAAAAGGCCAAACCAAGGCCAATACAAATGCTCTAATACATAGCCCTAAACATGAGGAAATGAAGCATGCAAAGGGGGAGATGACTCCAAACAGAAAAATGACCTTGATCAAACTTAAAGAGGAGCTCAAAGAAAAACTTTTTTCAGATTATGTTGAATTCCAAAAATGCTTGCAAATAGGGCTAAGATATGAAGCAAAATAATGCAAGAAAAAGGAAAATAGAGGCTTACCCTTGTAGAGCCGACCCTCAGCAACTTCTGGACCAAGGTAATGAGCCTTCAACCTCTACAAATCAGTTCCAAGGTGCTTGGATGGATGGTGGAGGTGTTGTGCTAGGAGGTGTAGTGTAAATGGTGCAAGAACAAGGGGGTTTTGGAGCTTGGAATGGAAAGATACAGGGAAGGGTGTATATATGCCTTAACCAAAGTCTTCAAACTCTGATAATAAAAGAGGAGGGCCTCTCTTATAGAGATGAGAGGCCAAAGCTTCTCTTGGAAGCTTCAAATATCCTCCATACACCCAGCTGGCACAGTTGGAACAAACTCAGAGTGAGGAAAAAGCAAGAAGTAGGCCGACCAGCTAAGGTGGTCGGCCGGCCACTCCCCCTGGTCAACCGACCAGGGGTCAAAAGGTTCAAGCTTAGAAGGTGGTCGGCCTACCCAAAAAGGTGGCCTCCCAGATGAATGCAATACAGTGGTGGTATGGGAGACCCGAAATTGTGGCTCAAAAGTGAGGGAGACCACCTACCTGCCAAGAAAGACCGGTCGACTGGGGAAAGGTGGTCTCCAAGAAGAATTGCTGGTCTCCCACCATACCACCACCTTCCTAACAATGAAAATAGGGTCTATACCAAAAATGAACCCAAACCGATGCAAAACGACGGTTCAAGGGGCCAAAACGCGCAGTCCGGGGCCCCAAAAAACAGGCTGTAAAGCACCGGAGGTGGCGTATGACCACAAAGGTGGTCTCCCGGGCCACAGTGTCCTTCTAGGGAGAGGAAACAAGGTGTGTGCCAAAAATCGAGCAAACGGAGATAGTTAAGCGGTCCCGAACTGAGGCACACGGCCGACGGCTCCAAAAATCGGAAACTGGTCGCCAAACGGTAAAAATGGCCTACGACCACGAAACGTAGCCTACGGCCACTGAGAGATGGTCTACGAGACCTCTAACTCCCCTTAGGAAGAGAAAACAGAGAAAACAGGACTTGGTTCGCAAACCGAGGTAAAGCACAAAAGAGCCCCAAAGTCCGAAGGCAAGGCTCTCAGCCGAGACTCTGTGACCTCAGAACGAGCACAATATGCGTTATCACCGAGCGCTCAATCGGTGATGTTTGAGTCTTAAGGTCGGTCAAAAATGGGGTGTCTACAACAACATCTCAACCTAGATGAGTAGGTTCGAGAATACAAGAGCTTAGCCTACGTGAGCAGATCTTAGATCCCAAAAAACAAGATATCGGCCTAGATGAGTAGGTTTGAGAAGACAAGAGCTCAATCTAAGTGAGCAGATCTCAAATCCCAAAAGATAAGATCTCGGCCTAGATGAGCAGGTTCGAGAAGACAAGAGCTGAACCTAAGTGAGTAGATCCTAGATTCTAGATGCCAGATCTTAGAAGACAAGATCTCAGCCTAGATGAATTGGTCCAAGAATACACGAGCTCAGCCTAAGTGAGCAGATCCTAGATCATAGAAGACAAGATGTCAACCTAGATGAATAGGTTCGAGAAAACAAGAGCTCAACCTAAGTAAGCAAATCCCAGATCCTAGAAGACAAAATCTCGACCTAGGTGAGTAGGGTCCGAGAAGACCGGAGTTCAACCTAAGTGAGCAGATCCTAGATCACAAAAGACAATATCTCGACCTAGATAAGTAGGTCCAAGAAGACAAGAGCTCAACTTAAGTGTACAAAATTCAAGAAAAGAAGGCCTCAGCCTAGGTTGGTAGATTCGATATGAAAGGAGTTCTACTTAGGTGAACAATTTTGAAAAGATCATAACTTACCAGAGGCGAACAGAGTTAAGATAAAACAAAGCTTACTCGAGATTGGAAGATCTTGACGATAAGGGATTGTCAAGGCCTTGGAATGTGGCTTGACGAAATTTGGAGCTCTGATCTAATGATGTCAATAACTGTAACAACCCTCACTTTGATTTAGTCATGCTTGCATACATTCCTGTATGATCTTGTCTTGTGATGTTGCAAATCTTGTTTATCTTGTTTTACCTTGCTTTGTTTAAAGTGTTGCTTGCATGATTTTGTTCCTTGCTTGGTGTGTAGCCGAGGTCATCTTGAGCTTAGTTCACCACTGGACCTTTGTACTTAGAACTATTTTGGAACCACTTGGTTGACCTCCATCTTCACCCCGGCGTGTTAGTCGAGATGTCGCTATTTAGGCCGAGATGTTTTGCACTTAGTGATTTTGTCCCAGGGCAGGTATGGCCTAGGCCGAGGTGTGGCACACCCAGGCCAAGGTGTGGCACAGCTTAGTCAAGTGTCGTCCTCCCTAGCCGATGTCTTGTTACCCTGTTGCTAAAGCTTTGTCTTTAGCCGATGTCATTGCTTGCCGAGGTGTCTTGTCATCTAGCTTGTTGGATACGCTTTGTCAGAGACTTGTCATATCAATCAGTCACCCTTTTGAGTTGAACCAACCCGGTAGTGCCACGTGTCCGAGCTGAGTGTTAGGACAGCCGGCAGACTTAGAAACAAATCATTTTGTCTCAAATCTTTGTTTTAGAGAGAGAAGCTCTAGAGGAAGAAGGAAAAGTTTTAGAGAGAGAAGTAAAGTTCCGAGCTTGATCTTTGAGGATCGAACCGTTAGATTTGAGTTTTGAGGTTAGATTCTCACTCTACTCTGGTTGTTCTTATTGCTTATCAAGCTGCATTGCATGATTGAATTCGTTTTGCACGCCATGCATTGATTCGAAGTTGGTTTTTGAAGAGAAAATAATGTTCATGAGTTTTTGAAGAAAAGTCTCGTTTTGATCCGAAAGTTTGGAACAAGAATCATGTTTTGTGTCTGTTCTTGCATGATCTTTTTTCATGGGTACCCAGGTCCATGTTTTTGAACTCCCAGCATGTTTTGCTTTGTTATTGATTTGGATCTGGTGGGAATGCCGAGATCATTGCGTGCATATAAAGGTTGTTTTGAGAATGTGATTGCCATGTGATTGTAGAACTTTGACCTTTGCTTTGAGCCTACACCCGAGAAGATCTAGGTGAGTGGTATTTTTAATAAAGCTATGTTATCAAGTTTTGATGAGCTTTGTTTTGCTTTGTTTTGAAAATTATTTGTTAAGCATGAATGATTAGCTCTATTTTGATGTATCAAGTATAAGCTTTGTTTTGATGTCATCTTTTGAAAGTCCCTCGTGCTGGAGGACTTTAAACTTTCGCGGCACCACGTTTAAAAGTCCCTCGTGCTGGAGGACTCTAAACTTTTGCAGCACTAAGTATAAAAGGATACGGTCCTTTCTTGTAAAGACTATCGTGTTAAAGCGGGCTACGGGCCTAAGTAACACAAGACCATCGTGTTAAAAAGAGCTACGGGCTTAAGTAACACAAGTCCCTTGTGCTGGAGGACTATAAACTTTCGCAATACCTTGGCTAATCGATCACGGATCGCCTCGTCCTTGTTGTGCCACTGACGGTTACCGCGTGGATTTGTTTGTTCGGAAAGCCTGATTTGTGTTTTGCCGATGCCAGTAAGCATCCCTCGAGACTTGTAAGACTGGATAGATGAATACGGTTCATCCCTTGATTCGATGAGAATTTTGATATGTTTTGTTCGGAAAGGACCTCGGCTAATATTTGTATGGTCTTGGCTTGTTTTGTTTTGAAAGGACTTCGGCTATATTCATGCAAAACCTTTATTATTTGAACCATTCACTGAGTATCCAAGCTCACCCTCTCTATATATATGTAGGTGATGAGCAGGACGACGGCGACGCCTAGATGTGTTTTGCAAAGCTTGTTTTGGATTCTTGTCATGTCGGCTTCATTTTGTATTCATGTCGGCAATGTTGTATTTACGTCGGCAAATCTTGAAAATCATGCTTCTTGGCTTGTATTCGTTGTATTTTGTACATGTCGGCTTGAGAAGCCTTTTGATCAAGATGTATCTTGTATTTTGTTTGTTAATGATTGATTGTAAGACTATACCATGTATGTCATTTTGTTGATCTATGCACAGCTCTTATGGACCCCTTGTACTCTAAGTTATTGCTTCCGCATTTGTGAGCCCCATATATTATACTCTGATTGTGTTTAACCTTTGAAAGTTGGCCTTCGGTAACCTCGGGTTACTGGCCATCACGGCACCATCCTACTAGGGGCGGGTTGGGGTCGTGACAATAACCTTAGCCGAAGTTAAGAATAAATCAAAAGGAATGACCATTGAAATGAAATTGAAGGAATGACCCTTGAGTGGGGAACGACCCCTAAGCATGTTAACTTAGGCTTGCCAAGAAGGTAGAGCTGAAACTTAGGGATGTTTTAACGAGAAACTGTGCGTTTAACTCAGGCTTGTCGAGAAGGCAAAGGTAAACTAAGTTAAAGTGATGTTTCAACGAGAAACAAGACGAAACCGGCCATGATCTAACTAGTTTGTATGAAAAGTCGAGGTAGGTAGTACTCTCGCTGCACTAAGGTTAAGTCTTAAGTGTTCTGTTTAGACGAGCTAAACACGATGACTTTGGTCATGGATGTTTAAGTTAGACTTAGACAAGATTCAAATAATGTATTCCTAATGTGAACGTTGTATTTATATTCACATTAGGGAGCAGAGAGCAAAGATAAGTTAATGAAGACTGAGTTAGTGATTTAAAAGTGATACTTGGTGAAATTTTCAAAAAATTTGGTGAGATAAAGATATCTGAGATAACACTTATACTCAATATGACATGATCTGAGATGATGGTTTTATCCAAGATGTTGGCCTGCTTCTTATATGATCTCGGACAGAGTCTTGGCCTTATTGATAGGCCTTGGTGTCTGCTTCTTATTGGTTAGTGCCTCTACTAGTTTCTTCTCAACCTTAACAGCTTTTTTTCCAGCAACCTTGGCAATGGCCTTGGCTTTGGCAGCAATAACTTGGCCATTTTGTTTTATGTGTTTCTCTTTTGAGATATTGAGTTGCTGGAGGCATGAGCATGTTGGATTGACTATGTCACACCCCAAACCTGCCCCTAAAAGTTTGGGCATGACCTATTCATAAATGGACATGTAACCTGATGTACAAACCTATGGGGCCTTATCGGAAGCATAAAACATGAACATAACATAGATACAACATATACCATTGAGCCAATCCTAATATGCCAGGATCTCATACATCATATACGTCATCAAAAACGGACAAAGTTAAAAACTAAATCCCTGAATATCGGTTACATACACATACATATACAGTCCCAGCCCAATGATTGGGCGTATACAAAAATAAACATGAAAGTTATATACATCAACCTTAGATGGACACTCAACAAGCAAGCTACATTTTAACAACTTAACGAGATAAGTACAGTGCCTGGACACATGAGGGTTGACACAAGGAAGCGGACATCTTGGCTAGGACTGACCACCTGATTGGTGACCTACAGAGACAGACATAACAGAGAGTGAGTCGGGCTTAGTGAATAGTAATACATAAATAAAATGACATTTAACTTGTAACATAACACACATCAATGCATCTAAGAATGCAGAGTTCATATAGCTAGTCTGAATCTGTGCTAAGTACATGACGGCCTCAGGCCCAATCCTACCACACAAACATCATAGAAATAATGGCTATAAGCCCTGAATCCTGCAACATAAACATCATATATATAATGGCTATAAGCCCTTGAAACATGGTGGCACGAGGCCCTTGAAACATGTGGCACGAGGCCCTTGAAACATGTGGCATGAAGCCCTTGTACGTATGGCACTAAGGCCCTTGAAAGTGGCATGAAGCCCTTGAAAACATATTGGCATTAAAGCCTTTGTACATATGGCACTAAGGCCCTTGAAAGGTTGGCATAAAGCCCTTGAAAGTGGCATGAAGCCCTTGAAAACATATTGGCATTAAAGCCCTTGGAAGTGGCATGAAGCCCTTGGAAGTGGCATGAAGCCCTTGAAAAGTGGCATGAAGCATACTTAAACTTGTAACATATACTTGAAACATACCTGAAACATCCTTGAACTCGTAATATACTTGAAACCATACTGGAAACATACTTGAAATATACTTGAATTTACAACATACGTAAACTTGTAACATGCGTATTCTTGTAACATACATAAACTTATAGCATACTTGGACTCGTAGCATACATGAACTTATAACATACTTGAACTTATAACATATTAAACTTGTATATACTTGAACTTATAAACTTACTTAATCTTGTGCATACTTGAACGTGTCGCATATATCAACTTGTAACATTCTTGACTTATAACATACGTAATCTTGTAAACATGCTTAAAAACATACTTGAAAACTTACTTGAACTTGAAACATTCTTGAAATACACTTGAAAGATACTTAAAACACACTTGAAATATATCTAAAACATACTTGAACTCGTAACGTACTTGAAACATAATCGTTCATTAATTCAAATGTTACATATCATGACTAAAACATTTCTTGTTGTATCATGTCGTTCTCATACACTTGACAATGAGGATCTATTTCACGTTCGCATGAGGGTTATACAATAATGTTAAGCTTGCACTTACGTCGTAAATTTTGAATAACTTCTAATGCATATGGATACACATAGCTATTTTTATAATTGCTTGAAATTCGTTCTTCAATGATGAACATATGTAGGTAGTCTAATTCCGTATAACTTTGTAGGACGGCCTTGTCAGTTCACACTTTCACAATTTGGCCTTTGGTCTGAGGGGTTCACACCTTCACAATGGCCTTTGGGTTTCATAGATTTACAAGTTCACAAGTTCCTTTGATGTTTTCATAATTTCATAATGTTCCTCACATAGCATACATAACTTCACAACCTCTTTGATGTTTCCGTGAGTTCACAATGTTTCTTACATAACATACATAGCATGCATGTTAGCATAATTCGTACGACGAGAATCATAACGTTAATAACAATAATTAGTAACGGATAAAGGTACATCAAGTACTACTACTCACAGTGTCGTGGCGGGACGCAACTTCCTCCCAGAGTGCACCCTATATACATAGAACTCACAATTTAGTTCAACCTCTTCTTGCATTCACATTTCAATCGTTAACTTCCAGTACATTAAGAAGCACTTTAAATAATTCAAACATTAATTTCAACCATCCTAGAGGGTCAAACAGGTCAAAAGAAACATTCCATGTTTTTTGCCTTGGGCCGCACGTGCGGCTGTGAGCCCCGCACGTGCGGTAACTCCTCCCGTACGTGCGGCAGTGATGCCCCGCACGGGCGGTTTAGACAGTGTTCAACGCCCAAAACTGCCCCACTTGCCGCACGTGCGGCAGTGACCCCCGCACGTGCGGCGATTCTGCCAAAAATCTGTTCGAACTTCTCCAAAAATCCAACTCTTTGATGGATTCAACAAGGTCCAAACTAGATCTTTAAAGTCATAAAATATGGTCTAAACATCATGTATTTTAGAAGACTTAACATGTGGACATATAATTCCATAGTCAAACATAAATCTTAAACAAAGTGTTGCAACTCAATTCTTGTTCATGAGCATAGCATAAACATGGAGAAGTTTATACAATAAGATCATCCAAGTTCATAATTGGGCATGATCATGCATAGATAAGGGATAGGATGAACTGAAACTCTATATCAAACCAACATCAACACATCTTCTCATTTACTTTCATACATATCCCATATCAAAGAAACTTCTACCCATACTTCCAATATTCCTAGCCAAGACAAGAGAGGAGGGAATTAAAGTGTAATCTACATCAAATTTACATACCTTGAGTTTAAAGTCTCTCAAATTGTTTCTTTTTCTCTAACCCTTGATCTTGAAGTTCCCTTTTCTAGCTCTTTTCTCCCTACTCTCACCCTTCCCTCTTCCTCAAAGATATTTTGAACTAGAAATGCTTAAGTCAAATGGTTAAGAACACATAGATATACTTATAAGAAATGAATAGGACAAAACTCAATCGTTTAAGCATCCCGAATTGAAATTTCACAGAAACGCTTACTATTACTTAAAAATTATGCTGATCATCCATGTGAAATCAATTTCAGATAATTAAGCTGTTAAGGCCTCCAATTTCTGATCCAAACATTCTACTGGAACAGATGCATTTCTTGTTCAACAGATAGACTTTCTTAACATAGCATAATAAGCACATAATTGCACATAATAAGGGACTAAAAGTGTACCATAAAACATGTACGAGGGTCAGGTTATTACAGACTATAAGGAGATGGAGTGGATTGCACAGTTATGACATCAGAGATGTCAACAAGAAGGTCTTCTACGATAAGAGTTCAGCGAGACATGTCGTCATTGGTTACAGCGATGGTTACTTGTAGATAGGGCGATTGGAGAATTGTCAAGGTCGTAGGTTGGGAGTTTAGGACCTCGGTATTTCCTATTACTGGTTCTGGTTGCAAAATTGTTGTTATGTCGGAGTTTGCATTGCCGTTGAGATAGTGGGTTGATGTGTAAAGCAGCTAATAAAGTGCTTGGCTGCTAGTCTGGTTCAGTTGGTAGAGTTTGAACCTTGGGCACGAACGGAGTATTCATAGCAATGAAAGTTTCAAGAACAACGATGATGGTTTGTAGAGGCCAAGAGAGAGAGTTTGGGAACACAGAGAAAGACGAAATGGGAAAGTGAAAAGGTTTTGTTGGAATGGAAAGAGGTGACAGATTGTAATGATTCAAATTTCTTGGGAGAAGTGTGATGGCTAATGTTAGGTGACGACTAATGGGACGCGTATGTCAATTATGGGACGTATTGGGAACCAATGAAGAGGTGACACGTCATGATGTTGGTATGACTATTGGGTTTGTTTTGAGATGACAAATTTTGAATCTTGATGCTCTTGAACTAGCGAGTTACGATTTCGGCTAGTAGCGCGATCTCAGTTGAGATGTTAATCTTGGATGAAAGAATATGTTGGTTCTTGATTCTTGATGAGTGGACACTTAAGTCCTTGTTTCTTGACGCCGATAAGTCATGACCTCGGTCGAAGGAGTTTCTCTAGCATGTTGTTTAGCTGACATGTTAAAAGATCAGACGATATAGGTTCCATCACCTCAGGTTACTGAGGTAATAAAACCTAGGAGGCAGTTGTGGGGACATATTTTTAGGGTCGCGCCACATGGTCGAGGTATTGGCCGAGGTGCCACGTTGGTGATCCATGATGCCGAGTTTGTTATGATATTGCCGAGATGTGGTGTGGTAATGTCGAAATCCGAGATATTTAGATAGAGAACAAGAGTCCTAGATAATGTAGGACTACCTGCTTGGGTAAGGATAAACTCTAAAGAGAGTTGATCCTAATCTAAATAAGAGGAGTCTCAGATAATTGATATCCTTATAAAGGATAGAGTTCCCATGAAATAAGACTTATAAGGGAAATTGGACACTGATCATTATAAAAGTAAGATACCCCCATGGGTCTATGGTATGGTTTTTGATTCTGAATTGAGTACTTGTGTTGATATCTTTGAGAGATAAATTGTCTGACTTAATCGTCGAAGTTCCTCCAGGCGGATGAGCAACTGCGGTATTTCTTGTCTTCTTGTGCACAGGTGCTGGCTTAATCTATTTTGTCGCGTGCTCTCTAGCTAAGTTCCCTATTTGGTTGTGAGGTCAAAAATCAACATCCACAAAAAGAAATTGCGTGGTCCTACAATGGGCCGGTTTCAGCCCGGGCTCGAGTGGGCCAAGCGAACCAATGTTACACCCCTACCCGCTACTCCCGTCCCTTCCTAAACTCCCTCTGACCTTCCTCCACCACCTCTCTACCCATCCTCCACAACCATCACCACAACCCAGTTTCATCTCCACTCACGATCGATCGATTGATCACAATTGTAATTCGCGGTTCCTTTTCTCTACGGCTAGGGTTTTGCATGAGGGTGGGTGATGGTGCTATAGAGCTACAAAGGAGTGGGTGATGGTTACAAGAGGCGAGATTGATCTATAGTTGATAAGGTGGTTGAAGGAGTGACATTAGAGGTAGGTGGTGGCTGTAGGGGCAAAGGGTTTTTGAATATGGGGGCAGTAGAGAAGAAATGTGAGAAATAGGTATTGATGGTACAGTTTGTTCCAGTGAATAGGCCAGACAGGTCCAAGCTCCTCAATGCCCACGGCCGAATGGTCGAGCCCACTGGATAACTTGCAAACAAGTCCAACGGGGAACGGGGTAGTCTCCCAGTGGACCCTCCGACGAGCAAGTTAGAAGGAGAAGTAAGGAGTAAGGAGAGTTTAGAGATAGAAAGCTTAACCTTCTTCTTGTCTTCAACGTTTGCTTATATCCTTTGGTAATCATTTCGCTGTCCCTTCCAACTTGCCCTCCTCGCCGAAAGTCTATGCTGTAGCTTACCTTGTTCAGGGTAAAGGGGTCTTGTTCTGACGGGGAGGTGTTGTCGTAATAAATGCTGTGATGGGCTGCATTAATGGTGATGTGCAGTGGCAATAACTTTGCAGATCTTTGTCTGCTGATGTGGCTCGTCCTTCACCTGCCACGTGTCTGAATGTCATTGGCTCTTTATGCCATGTTGGATTCCAGCTGTTCTGGACCTCACCAGCTGGGTTATGTATTGGGCTCCAAGCGATGGGCTTGGGTTATTTATAGTGATTCATGGCCTTTGCGGGCTTGTACACATCAGGTTTGTTGAAAGCAAGAGATAACTAAGGAGGGTGGCAGCGTTTGCCGTAAAGGTAGGGGTAGCGAAATAGCAAGGGGATCTGTTAGAGGAGCTGAGAGGGTCTGTCAAAGAAGTGTGGAGAGTGGAGAGTTCTGTAGAAGAAAGGGTTAATGTAAGTGAAAGTATAAATAAAGATAAATATTTTGGAAATTATGGAGAGATGTGGAGTTATTTTAGTGAGTATATGTTCAAAGAAGTTATAGGTCAAAAAAATAAAAAAGAGTTAGGGTTATTAATTACACTCAAAATATAAATATATTAAAAGTTCCAAATTGTCCCTTAAAACTATCTACAAAATATAAAAGTTATTTACACCCAAACCCCACAATTATTAGCAAATATCACTTTACCTCCTTATTTATGAACCCGTATATTTTGACTCCTTCAACTATAAAATGTATCATTTTAAACCCCTACAAACCCCCTGTAGACTACTCTCAAAAGGAATGCATTTTTACGATTTTCGCAGTTAAGGAGTTAATATATATGAGTTTATAGATGAAGAGGATAATATGATGTTTGCTGATGATTGAGGAAGTTTTAGTATAATTAACCCAAAATATAATAAACTTTTGTCAAAAATGAAGGCTCATATTTTGCATGCACTGATTATATATGTGAAAACATTTAATATATGATGGCATTCATACATAGTCCACCTAAATTGGCCCACAAAGTCCACCTTAAATCTTGGAGCTTGAAGATGTTCATGTCACGCCCCGAAATAAATGACAATAAACCATACATTATGTTAATTAAATGACAATACATGATAAAATAATTATCCTCCATTAATTCCAATTACTTGCACAAAAGAGTAACATATGTAGGTATACATTCACAAGTTTAATCCAGAATCTATAGCATATGTTACACGATAAGGAAATAGGATGAACATAAACAAATAAGATAACACCTTAATGGCTACAATTTTCCATGACGGTGCTTGGTTACAACAAAAGTAAGTTTTAAACTCAATACAGATAAAGTCCTAGGCTTGTACAAAAATAATTACAACAAGTAAACAAAATGAAGCTTTTGCTTCAAGTCCTCCCAAGCTATTATCTTGGCAGAGGCATATCATCAGTACTTGAAAATGGTTTTCCACATAGGGTGAGCCAAATCCCAGTAGAGATACTATAACACAGTTTATAAATCTTAACAAAGTCATAAGGTGAATGCATATGCAATACTCGTGACAAACATTTATATCTCTTTCTAAAACCATGCAATCCCAGGTTTATATCACAATTCATAAAACGTTTTCTTTTTCAATAAAAAGCAGGAATATGAATACAACACTGTGAATCTCTAGGTACGTGTCTGCAAGTAGAGTGTCCACAAGTAGACTATACAAGTATTACCAATTTGTCATTTTTACTGGTATTTACTAGAAGGCTCGACACCTATCCTTCGTAGGTTTCTGGTCTTTCACCACGGACAGACCAACTTAACATCATAACTATACCCCTTACCCAGATTTACCAAGTATTCACATCTTTTTCTTAAAACAATAAACATTTTCAATGTGTTAATATGCAACAATTATAGCGATCCCGGTTTTTCTCCATTGTTTATTGTATTCCGGACTCGGTTCCGTGGGTGGTTGTTATTGTCTATATCTCATTTTTGTCCTTTAATTCTTTGTATTTGAGTTGTGGGATGTGTTGGGTAAGTTTGGAACAGGTTGGTTGGGTGTTGAAACAAATGGTTACTGTCTAGAATTTGGCATCTTCGCTCGAGCGAGGCTTTTTGCGCTCAAGCGAGCCTTGGGCTTTTGCTTTTTCGCTCGAGCAAAGGTTCTTGCGCTCGAGCGAGCACTATTGCGCTCGAGCGTGCGTCTGCGTCTAGATTGGACCTGAAGGTTGGTATTTTTCCCTCGAGCGAGCGTTCTTTCGCTCGAGCAATCAAGCCCTATGTTTTGAGTTTCTTCACTTGAGCGAGAACTCTTGCGCTCGAGCGTGCTTCTGTATTGCAGACCTGAAGCTTTGCATTGTTCGCGCGAGTGACGCTTCCTGCGCTCGAGCGAGGTTCTTTTGTGTCTGGTCGCTCGAGCGACCACTCCTTCGCTCGAGCGAGCCCTGTGTATATCAGATCGCAGCAGCGTGATTTTAATCACTTTTTCATCCCTTTTTTCACTCCAAACCCTTGATCCGACTCTCTCTCTCTACACACTCTCTCTACAAATACACTTGATCTAGAGGGTTTCTACCCTACTCCCTTTGTTAGAAAGCTAGAGTGCCTCGTGGGCTATCTTTCGATCCGAAAAAGTGTGGGTTTGGAGCACTTTTAAGTTTCTTCTTTTTCTCATTTGGGCTCCTAACTTCGAGGTAGGGATAATCTACTCCTTCTTATGAGTTTTGACATAAACATTGATTATTTTATATAGATGGTGGTGTTTGGGAGTTTTGGACATGGTTAGGGTTTGAATTGAAAATTATGAAAGAGGGGTTTTCTTATTTGGGCTTCACATGTGTCTATGAGACCTTGATAACGGAATAGTATATTATAGGTAAAATTTGGCCTTTAGTGCAATATTTGAGAAAATAAGAAGATTTGCCCTAATTGAAATTAAATAAGTTATTAGTGGAAATATGAAGTTGGTTTGGTAATTATGAAATTGAGAAAGTTGGTGATGTAGTGGTGTAGTCGGATTGATAAATCACTCACCTATGGAAAAGTTGATAAATTATCTGTTTGATAAATTTATTTATCTGTTTACAAATAACTGTTTTGGGCTATTGGTGGAAGATAGTCATGATTGTTGTAGAAGTGCATAATGATTAGGTAAATTGAAACTAATCAATTGGAATATGTCATTGAATATGACGGTTGGATTAACACATTGAATATGTGCTTTAATTGATCATTGTATATGATGAAGTGTTTAAATACATTGCATATGTATATTGTTTGTGAAGAGATAGGGGATGTACTCCATTGTCTGGGAGGAGATAGGGGATATACTCCATTTGTTTGGGAGGAGATAGGGGATGGACTCTATTGATAACTAAGTTGGCCGAAGTGTCCATGGTGAAAGACTCGAAAACCTTATATACATCTGAATGATGTGGACGATTGAAGTGTTGATAACAGGAGTTGTAGTCTCATTTTGAATTGTTGATGATAGAAGTGTTGATAATATGAGTTGTAGTCTCATTTTTGAATTGCTTGGATAAATAATGAATCATGTTTATGAATCGATTTGGATAAATAAACGGAAGTGGATTGAAATATGGTTGTAAATGTTGATTAATTTTGAAAAGGAGATATGTTAGTTTACAAGTGTTGGCCATTTGTCGAATGCTAATGTTTTAGTTATTTCTCATATTTGGTTTAGCATATCTCTACTGGGCTTTGGCTCACCCTACTTGGGACACCATTTTCAGGTACAGGTGACATGCCGCCTCCAAGATCTTAGCTTGGGAGGTTTAGGAGTTGAAGACTCTGCCTCTGTTATTTGTTTTGTTGATTACATGTAAATGCAAGCCAAGGGCTTTATTTGTAAAAAAGTTAGTATTCTTCTTTTTGTAACCAAGTTAATACTTGGAAAGATGTAAGCTTGTAGAGCATTTTATTATGTTGTAAATAGTTTGGAACTTATATGAAATACCTTTTTGTAATATTAACTCTGATGTATGTATGGAAATGGGACTTATTTATCGTGTATATAGAACTGTTAGATGGTGGGATTATGCATTATTTTGAGGGCGTGACAACAATGCCCAATGCAAATAGATGAAAAAATAGTTTCAATTCTCCTAGTTCTCTTGCAATTTCTACAACAATCATATCTTCCACCAATAATCCAAAACAGATATCTCTAAACAGATAAATATATCTTTCATAAAGATAAAATTTTTCAAATTTCAAAATTTGAGTGATAATATATATCCAACTTCACCATTCTTATCAACACCAACCCAATTTTACAATTCCAACATCAATTCCATTGTCTTTTCAAAATCAACATTTGAAATCTTTAAGACAAAACTCTATTTTCTTTATAAATCATTCCCAAGGATAAAAACACATTACTCTATCAAAACTCATTCTCATTCGCAATCCCATAACCATTTCCAAGAATCTATTCGAAAACCCATCTTTTGATTTTTAACCCAAAACGCTAGATTTGCCTAAAAATCCCCAAATCACATTATTGTTTTAGAAATAGAAAATAACTAAGTTAAAAATCATAAGAAAGTGCGGAGAATCCCTACCTCAAGCTTAGAAGACAAGAGGAAGAATGGGGAAACTTCAAAGATGCCGATATCCAACTTTGTTCTTTTTATCAAAGGGACATAGGTGAAGAAATCAATGGATCTAGGTGTATTTGTAGAGAGAATGTGAGTTTTAGAGAGAGAAGCTCTAGATCTAGGGTTTATAGAATGTTTAGGGAGAGAGAGAGAGAGAGATGAAAAAGTGACTCAAAAAGTGACTTTTACGAACTGATATACGTGCAGACCGTTCAAGCGCAGGAAAGGTCGCTCGAGCGACCAGGCATAATAAGTGAGACCGCTCGAGCGAAAAAGTTTACCGCTCGGACAAAAAATACAAACTCCCAAAAGTTTTGTAGATAGAAGACCTCCCTTCAAGCGCAAGAAGTACCGTTCGAGCGAAGAATACCAATTCTCAGTATTTCTTAAGGCCTGCAAAAGTATTGAGAGTTCTCAAAGATTGCTCGAGCTCAAGAAGTGTTGCTCGAGTGAAGAAGCCAAAATCTGGACAGGAACCATTCTGAAAAACTAACTCCCGACCTGTTCCAAACGCAACCAAGACACTTCAATAACCAAACTCAATGAGGAATAAGGAAAAATAAGACATGAATAATCGTAAAAGACAATAAAACTTGGATCCATAACATTAAATGGGTCGGGTCTAAACCTTAATCGCTATAGTTCAACCAAAAATGTTGAATTGTAAAATGTCTTGTATTTGCCATATGACCATTGACTCTCTATATTTTGGAGGTTCAACTAGAAATAAGGGCTAAATTGTCAAGTCCAACATAACTTAAACAAAGATAAATCTTAGAGAGTGAGTACCCAGAGAAAATATAGAGTGAGTTTCTTGTACAGATTTGATAGACATACAAAGGATTAACTTGAGTATATTTTCATGTGTGCATGATTTGAATGTGTGAGTGATAATTGAGTCTGCTTATAAAGTTGTTTCCTCTATAGTGAAATATTCTTATTGTATATAAACTTGTTTCCTCTATAGTGAAATATACTTACTGTATTGTCTGTAAACGCAGGCTATAAGCCAAACCACATAAATTGTTTGTATTTTGTTGTGTGCTTATTTTTATTTGCATTGATTTTATGGTTACTTTGATACCTAAATCACCAAATGTCATACTTTTGGTCATAGGACTTAACACACTAACATAATTTCAATTTGTACTATTATTTATGCGAAACCAAAAAATTTGGTCATAGAATAGAGACCAACACAGGATTCTAACATAAGACATATATTCTAACAAAAATTTAAAAAATAAAATGTAGGCAACATCAATTTTTATGGACAAAAATGGCAAAAATTAGGAATATATATAAAGGTGTCGTGACCACTATTAGGTCGCCTACTGGAGAGATGAGTGAATTTTCAATTACCGTAGAGTTACACCAATGATTAACCTTAAGTCTTTATCTTTTCACTTTAGTTATGTCTAAGTTGACTCACAATATTCAGGATGATGTGACATGGTGTATGCTTTTTGCAAATGATATCATGTTAGTGGATGAGACTAGAGAAGAAGTTAACACTAAGTTGGAGATTTGGAGAAAAATATTTGAATCTAAAGGATTTAAGATAAGTAGAATTAAGACAGAATATATGGAGTGTAATTTTAGTAACAGTCACAATAGAAGTATAGAAGAAGTGAAGATTGAGAACCAAGAACTACCTAAGAGTGAACATTTTCATTATTTAGGATCAGTTATCTCAATGACTAGAGAGATTGAAGCGGATGTGGTTCACAGAATCAGGATGGGGTGGCTTAAGTAGAGGAATGAGTCTAAAGTACTGTGCGATAAACGAGTACCCATTAGACTAAAAGGAAAGTTCTATAGAACGGCTATTAGACCAGCAATGTTGTATGAGACGGAATGTTGGGCAACTAAGAAACAACATGTAGATAAGATGAATGTTGTTGAGATGAGGATGCTAAGGTGAGTGTGTGGCAAGACTAGAAAAAACGGAGTTAGGAATGAGTATATTCGAGAATGAGTAGGAGTAGTACCGATAAAAGATGAGAGAGAATAGATTGAGATGGTTTAGTCATATACAACGAAGACCAATAGATGCAGTAGTGAAGAAATGTGATATAGTGACTGTAGATGGTAGTATTAGGAGAATGAGGTAGACCTAGATTGACGTAAACTAGTATAGTAAATAAAGATATGAATCCCCTTAATTTGACTAACGAAATAGCCTTGGATAGAGTCGAGTGGAGAAGAAGGATTCATACAGCTGACCCCATTTGATAAGACTTAAGGCTTAGTTTGGTTTGGTAATTGTAAGACAATCTATCAATACTATTTATGAGAAACCAACTTTTGTTGTAATATTTTGTCAAAATTGATAAATTTTATACTTTGAACGCTACGTTTCATAGATCAAATGGATCAAAAGGTGTAGGTCAAGGAATCACTTCATTTTTTGAAAAAATTGTAAAAAAATCCCAGAATTTGATCTTTATAACAAAATAAATTCTGAATTTTTAATTTTGACAATTTAGACCCTAATATTTTTTTTTTTAAATTTGATTTCAATTTAAATCATTTTCATATTTTCATTAAGTAAAAGCTAATAAGATATTTTAGTCATTAAACTTAATGAAAAATAATATTTTAGTCATTTTATGTACATTTTCATTGAGATTAATGACTAAAATACAATTTTTTCCTCAATTTTACTTAATAAAAATAGGCAAATAGTTTTGATTGAAAACAAATCAAAAGATTAGAATTTAAATTAATAAAATTAAAAACTTATGATTTATTTTGTTATAAAAGTCAAACCTTAACCTTCTTTTTTTTTTTTGTAATTATTTTTAATTTTTTTAAAATTTAAAAGGAGCAAATCTATATAATTTAAAGGGGAAAGCTCTAATAAATCCCAAATTTGGGAATGTTAAACCATTTAGTCCTGAATGTTTTTTGTTGGACTAATAGGTCCTATTTCTCTAAAAGCTTACTATAGGCCTTTTTATGTCAAACATTATTCATCAAACATCAAACATTAGCAACGTCAGAATTATTTATCAAACATCAAACATTACCAACGTCAGGATTATTTGTATAATTTGGATAAAAACATTATCAATGTTAGAATTATTCATCCAACATCAAACATTATCAAACATCACGATTATTCATCAAACATCAACCATTAAACATTAGAATTATTCATCATACATCAAACATTATTCATCAAACATCAAACATCAAACACAACCATTAAACATTAGGATTATTCATTATTCATCAAACATCAAAAATCATCATCAAAATAACGTCAAACATCACAACATCATCATCAAAACAACATCAAAATAAAGATTAAACAATTTTTTACACAACGATTAAACATCAAAATAACGATTAAAATAACATCAAATATCAAAATAACGATTAAATAATTTTTTCTGATCAAACATCATATCATAACAATTTTTTTTTGATCAAACATCATCGTAACAATTTTTTTGATCCAACATCACCATAATTTATTAGCCCTAAACACACAAACCCAAATTTGAAAAAATGAAGTTCAAACATCTCTTCCCCAATCCGTAACCCTAACCCCACAAAACCCCCTCTCTTAGCCCTCCTCCTTCCTCCACCATTCCAACCCATAAAATATTTCAGATAGAAGAGTCGTCCGAATCAAACATTGAAACTAAACAGATCGGAAAGCGAGATGGGTGAGATCTGGGTGGAGTTTGATTTGGGGAAGCTAGGGTACCATCCAGAGCTACAACTCTTTCTGTTTCTTGCTTTCTCTCTCTATATCCATTGCTTCCTCTATTTCTTCTCTTATTCTTCTGTATCTTCTCTCGTTCACACTCCCACCACCACCCCCGTAACATCCATCAACTCACATCTCAAACCCCGTCTTCTACAAATACGCCATCAAAACTTTCATTCTTTGAACCCTTTTCTATCTTATCTCCAATTGCTTCCCATGGATTAAAACCCTTGAAAAACCAAAATCGGTGGTCCAATTTCTTGAACAACTCAGCTTCTCGACAGGACTCTCAAGTCCAAGCTCTAGTTTTTTCAAGATCTGGGTCTCTCTGGTTTTGTTCTCGGTAAGGACGATGAAATATGGGTTTTACTCAATCCATGTGAAGACGGGCTTCGATAGGATTCATAGCGATGAAATCGTGATGTTTGATGTTGTTTTTGTAATTGATGTTGTTGGACAAGAATGTTTGATGTTCTCAATGTTGATGATTAATGTTGTGATAGTTGATGTTATTTCGATGATGTTGTTTTGATATAAAAAAAGGACTAAATGGTTTATAAAAAAACACTCAGGACTAGATGGAATAATATTTTCTCACATGGGACTTATGAGTAATTTCTCCTAATTTAAAAATAATTAATAATTAATACTAATATATAAATGGTGGTTTTAAAATGATAGGGGGTTGGATCACCCCTCTTACCCTAATAGGATGTATATTAACAACTATATGATGCGATTCACTCAAACAACACAATTCTATGCATAGATCCCCGGGGTATATAAACTTAGAATTTTTGTCGAAAATACTATATGTATAATTCATGATAAAACAAATAAATAAATAAAAATGACACTTTAGCTTCGCAATTAAAACTCAAGAATGATTATACTTACATCACTAGTTTATCTCTTTACACCCTTCATATGAGCTTTTTTTTCCTCCAGTTTCACCCAAGTGTAAATTACTTTTAAGGATAAAAGACTAAAGTTAAATATATTTTATTATCTTCTTACACCCATTACTCTTCAGTCCCTACTCCTCTTCTTCCATTCTTAGTTTTTCCTCTGCTATGTATCTCTTTTGAAAAAGTGAGAATCATAATGTTTTGATCATAAAAAAAAACAATAGATGAAAAAACAGCGGTAAAGAACCATCAAAAAGTAAAATTGTGAGTTTTTTCATTTGTTTGATAGGTTTTCGTTTTATTTTTTGAGAATTCTTCGACTTTTGTTTGGTGTGTCAAAATCGAATAAAATAAAATTGTCTGGAATTATATTACCGAACAAAAAATATATATCTAGTAACATACTGCCGAATAAAAGATACATTTCTGGGAAGCCAAGGCCAAACATTTTTAACTTGTTCAGTTACTCATTACCGTGCATTTTTAGGTTTTTTTTTTGGCTTGGATGGATTATGCTTCTATTTATTGCAGTAATGAAAGTACAATCATCTAGCTGCTGAACATCTTGAAGGGTACTCATTTGCTAGTAGATTATCTGAGGAGGTAACATCCTTATTAGTTGATATGTCAAAGAGTATGGTGCGAACAAAAGATATATTGATTACACTGAAACAAAAGGATGCTTTTAATGTGACATCAATGAAGACAATTTACAACGCACGTAAAGTGATAGGTGGCTGGACAAATTGATATTAGTTCAGCAACATAACATTGGAGTAATCTAATTTATATAGCAATGTATCACTGAACAGACACTTCACAAATGATTTCCAACTAATTTCTTGTTAAAGTAAAGTAAAGTAAAATTTTCCAATCGAACACCAACAAATGGCGGGAAAAACTAGTTTGCCTGGTAACATAGCACTAGAGTAATTCAAATTCTTTAGCATTGTATTACCAAAATCTATCTGTATAAAGAGATAAAACTGAAAGGGTTTTGAATAGTTTTTAATTTAGGGGTTAGTTTTAGTATTATAATGGATGCAATGAGAATCACAATTTTTTATTGGTATAATGAGATGGAGGATGTAAAGAGAAAAATTAGTGGTAAGGATACAAGTCACACTTACACCCCCCACAATATTTCAGTTGCACCCCTATTATAGAATTATTTACACCACACATGTTTTTAATTTGTTCCACAGTACTGTAATTTCCCTTTTAGAAATTCCTACTATGATCTAGAGTAAGGGAAATGCAAAAATGAATGATAGTAATCGAACCCAACTGCATGAGTTAGTCTGCAGACCCTATTGTAGGTCAACTTTGTTGCTTGATAATTTCAGGATATGTTTCGGATAGATGTAAATTTTAAGTTAAGGGATCCGATTTTTATCAATTAGCAACAATAATTTAAATTTTTGTTGGATATCAAAATTGAGTTAAATAGCTTGATTTTAACGGACTTGAAATAACTATGTAAAATTAATTATTTAAAATTATACTAAGAATTCTCTTCTTATTTATAAGAATCTTACCAATATATTTTTTCTATCTCAATTTTTTCCTTACTATTTTGTAAGATAAATTTACAAAATACACCCCTGAATTTTAAGTTTTTAATTATATAACAAATGATCTCTTTTATTAATAAATTATGAAATCAATTAACAAGTTTTAATAATATCATAAATATATTTTAATTAATAATTTAGATAAATGTATTATTGTATAGGAAAATAGTTGAAAATTTTATTATTTCTGTTAATTCTGTTAAATAAAATATTCTAACAAAAAAGTATTTGTAATTTTTAAAATTATAGAGGATAATCTATATTTTAAAAAAAAGGAATATTTATAATTTACCCTATTTTTTTAAAATTCTAACGAAGAAGTATTTATAATTTATCCTTATTTATTTATTTATTTATTTATATCTATCCAAACGGACTATTAAACATCTTTGAAGCCGTATGTAATGGATGATGGATGTTGTCATAATGACAACATTGGACTTGCACAATGTATGGATTTTATTGAGTTAACCAACAAGCAATATTTCTTTGTAAGAAAATGTAACTTTCTTCATCCAAACATAGTGTTAATACACTGTCCACACGTTTTTAATAACTTGTGGGTAATGGAATTATGAGTTGTGAACGCCGAGAAATCAATGAAATGGAGTGGTGGCTCACCACTACTCAATTTATTGTACATAGTTTGTGTCATTTGACCATAATTTCATATAATTTTCTTAGAGCCTGTTTGGCTAATCTAAAAAGTGAAGTGGGTCAGGTCTAGTTCAATTAAATTATATAAGTTTTTGGAAAATCAATCCCGAAGATTGCTATATTTACATTCATTATATTTTTCTGTTGTATTTTATTTATCATGTTATGGCTAGTCTGTTTATAATATACATGTGGTTGAATCCTTTAAATTAATATTATAATCACACGTGAGCACGGACAAAATAGGATTTCATTTTTGAAGGGGTTAAAATTGGAGTTTTTAGTAAGTCCTTCAATTTTAAACTTCATTGCCAAAAGGACAAATTAAAAACATTTAATTCATTAAGTACAAAATTCAAAATATTTTTAAAAATATGACAATAATATCTCAATTTCTATTGTTTTCTTACATTACTACAACCACCACCGACCATTGTCTGCTATCACCGATCACTGTTGGCCACTGTCGATCACCTCGTCTAGGGACAATTTTCTGACGACGCTGTCGGTCGGCAAAAATTTTCCGGTGACAATAAAATTTTACTCTATTAGACAATAAATTTTACTCTGTTAATTTGAATAGCAAAATTTTAATGTTATATAAATAGTGAATTTTTGCCATTGTTATCACTAACCACCACACTTACTATAATTATTACCATTATTCAAATAGATATTAAATGACAAATCAAACAAAATATTGAATTAATAACGTTAACAGTAAGATTTTACTCTTACACAGAGTAGAATTTTATTATTTCGCTATTGAACGTACTAAAATAATATTTTCATTTCAAATATCAAAATCATTATTCAAACTAAGAATGACAAAAAAATAAACTAAAATAAAAATATATACATATAGAGAGAAAGAGAAAAAGATCGAGAAATAGAGAGATAGAGAAAGCACATATATTGCCTCAGATCTAGTTCAAACCAGAGTAAAATTTCATTGTCTGAAAAACAGAGCATCATGAGGAGACAAAGAGACTGAGAGAATATAGATCTATGATGATAGATCTCAGATCTGAGGTTTTGGAGGCAAAGGATGACGATGGCGGTTGCCGGTGGTACAATGATATCAAATGGCGCTGGTGGTGGTGGTGACGAACGACACCGGTGGTTGAGACGGTAGAGGTGATAGAAACGATGGTGGTCGTGGTAGTGGTGGTAGTGAAGATGGTGGTGGTGGTGGTGGTGGTGGTGGTGGTGGAAAGAGCTCTTAGAAAGAGATAAGGAGAGAGTGAGAAAGAGAGAGAGTTTTGAGACAGATTGATAGAGAGAAAGAGGAGAAAGATAGAGAGAGTGAGTGTGTGAAGGGGTAAATTTGTCACGCAAAATATAAATTTGAAAATTTTTGTTCTTCTTACAATATTTCTTTATTTTGAAAGAGTTTATGAACAAAAAAATTAGAATTTATCTTTTTCAAGAAAAACGAGCTCTAGGAAGGATTTATGGCCAAAAATCCTGTTAAAATTTGAATAAATAATTTTCATCAGCACATATATGTATGATATGATATATAAGTTATATATATATAGATCAAACACCATGGAAGCAATTTATGATTGATTAAAGAAATTTTTTTTAGTGCACAATAAAAAGATAATGTAAGGTAAGAAAAAAATGACATATATACTTTTTATATTAAGGGGCCATTAAACATATATTTTTTAAAATCTTAAGACAAACAACATCCAAAGCAGAGGGCATAACCCTTCAGACTTTTCCTATGTAAATGAAATGTGGTATATATATATATATAATAAGTGTAACAATACTCATCAATTTTCCCATGATTTGAGTTTTGAAAACTTTTATAATACATACCACTTTTTTGGGTATAATTTGTAGAATTTAAGATATTTTGCAATCTTGATACCAATTTATCTTAGGGTGAAATATTAATAAATCCTAAATAGTGATCTTATGAACTGTTTGATCTTTCTTTTTTCTTTTTCTTTTTTATAGACCCAAAGGTCTCATTTTGGTGTGAATTACATAAAGAGCCAAGTATAAATGCGCGTGTGTTATGTGTTGAGGAACAAATGTGAGTTTTCTCATAATATTGAAATTACTAAACGTAATACTTTAAAAAAAAATATTGTGTACTTTTTCCAAACGTAACTCTCAAATGTAACACACTAAAAAACTCCTTAGTGTACTTTTCTTAGATATAACAACGTAACCTTAAAAAACAATTTCTTAGTGTGCTTTTCCCAAACGTAACACTTTAACGTAACATTTCAAAAAAAAAAAATTAGTGTATTTTTTCCAAATGTAACACTCCAATCAATGTAGCACACAAAAACTCTTTAGTATACATTTCCCAAACGTAACACTCCAATGTAATACACTAAAAAACTCCTTAGTGCATTGTTCTCAAACGTAACAATATAATATTCTAAAAAAACTTTTTAGTGTATTTTTTCCAAATGTAAAATTTCAATCAATGTAACACACAAAAATTCCTTAATACACTTTTTCCAAACATAGTACTCTAATGTAATACTCTAATGTAACATCAAAAAGCCACACGAACATAAATGTAAATTTTCACACTCGATAACCAACACTTCAGATACCAATTTCCATCCCATCCCATCCCATCCCAAAAATGAATAAGAAAATTGGGAAAATGAATCATAAAATGACATTCACTTAAATTAAAATGACACTAAATCAAATAAATACAACTTTCCAAAATAAAAATGACTAATTGGTTCATAAGAAAACTTTTAGAACTAAATGGATCGACATTCCCCATATAGAATTTATGGGTAAATTTTCATTTATCTTATAACTAAGTCATTTTTAGTCATAATTAAAACAACACAATAAATTATTACCAAAAATTACTTAAGACATAATTAAAAATTATTTTGATCATAACTAATAATTACAAATAAGTTATAATTAATATTATTATTGTGGGGACATATTTTTTGGGTAGCCCGCGTGTCCAAGGTGCCATGTGGATGAACCATGTTGCCGAGGTTGTTATGATATAGCCAATATATGATGCGGCAATATTGGAATTCGAGATAGTCGGATAGGGGACAAGAGTCCTAGGTGAGTTGAGGCACTCTGTTTGGATGAAAATGAGGCTCTTAAGGGAAATCACTCTTACTAGCTGAGGGTCCAAGATAAGTGTTATTCTTGAGTCCCATGAAATAAGACTTCTAGGGGACAAGAGCACTGCTGGCTATAAAAGTAAGGCACCCCCGTGGGTTTAAGGTACACTTTAATTGAGAGTAGTTTACTTGTGTCGATATCTTGTGAGATAAGTTACTGACTTGATTGTCAGAGTGCCCTTGGGTGGACAAGGTACCGTGGTATTTCTTCCTCTCTTGTGTTGGCTTAATATATTATTCTGTGTGCTCTCCGACTAAGTTCCTTAAATCTCAGCAGGGAGATCTATTTAGTTGTGAGGTCGGAAATCAATACCAGCAATTTGACGCCATCTGTGGGAACTTAATAGGGATAGATGGCCAAAACTGGACAAGAATGAAGAGTTGGAGGTGACATGCATAGCGAGGACGAGGAGTACGTTGATCCAAACATTGAAGAAGAATAAGCTGATGACAATGGGCAGGATACAGATCTAGAAATGAATAATGCCACCAACAGCCGTAATGGCTCGAGGAGGGGTAACCGAAAGGAGTACTATAATGAGAGCGATTACTAGGTCTAGAAAAACCAATGTATGCGGAGGGATAATGAGGTAAAAGATTTGGCGAATAAGTTGATGGACCTGTAGACGATGGTGAACTTTATGATACAGAGCGAAGTGATGCAGTCGGCACTGCCATTATTAGCAACGCCACTAGCCGCCATAGAAGTCAGTGCCCAGTAGGGAGGGCTGATGGGAGGTCATAGGGGACTAGTTTGGATTTCATATACGTCCGCTACTCGAACCGAGCACATCAGATGGGAGAATCCATCATCCAATTCTATTCGACCAACTGCTCGAAACCAACCACTTCGTGCCAGAGATTTAGCGGTCAAGTTTCGATCAAAACTGTAACAGATCTCCTCTTTAAGAACAGACCTCCACCAAACAAATTTGAGTGGGATGAGGAAAAGAATGGTTTTAGGAAGAGAAAGAGAGAGATCAGAAATGGAAAGAGAGGAGATGAGGGCCATTGCCGAGAGAAGATCAAGAAACCACCACCGGAGATGATCAATGTTGAGAATGAGCCAGTCCGTGCAAGAGATCAGGAAAACATCATCATCTCATCAATCTGAGAGAAAGAGAGCACGCCATAACATCTTTATTAATAAGAAAGCAAAGAGACACATGAGAGAGAGAGAGAGAGAGAGAGTCAGATCAATAATAGATATAGATCTCTGCAAAAGATAAAAGTCATAATGACTCATCGGGACTATGAGAGAGAAAGTAGTTGAATTGATAATGTATAGTTATAACGGCTCCAAAATGCATGTCACAATTATCTTATTTAATTATGCGATAATATGAATTAATTAGAGAATATTTGTTTGAATTAGAAAAAAAAATCTATTGAGGTTACAACTTCGGGACTGAAATTGACGACCATACTGGGTTCAGAAATTGAAATTGAGTACATGGATATGTTAATTGGAATTTTTAGAATCATCTGGGAAGTTTAATTGAAAATTAATTTCGTCCGCGTCGCTATGTCATGTTTGGCTCATTATTTAACCAAATGTATAGAGATATACATATGTGCCTTAATTGTTGACTCAACACAAATAGAAATAAAAAATAAAAAAATCTAAGAGATAAATCTGAGAGATATACGTAGAGAGAGAGAGAGAGAGAGAGAGAGAGTTCAAGAAAGAGAGAGAAACCGAGAGAGAAGTGAAGAAAGGGAAGAAGAAACTCAAATTTGGCTTGGATTTGTCAAGATTATGCGAGATTAAGTGTCTATGATGACTCTAGGTAAGGATATACCTCTCAAACATTGAAGATCATATGGTACAGAGTTGGGTTTATGGGCTATTGTATGTATTTTGCTTGAGCATGTTAAGAAGAAGATGATTCCTTGCGTACATACATGAATATGTTAGATTTTGAAGTTACATGTTACATGCATTCTAGGATTGAGTTATATTGAAGTTCAATATTATAATTTGAAAGCTATGGAAAGGAATTTAAACTAGATTATTATATGCATGAAGTATTTATACATAAATATTGAAGAAAAATGATGAAAGTTATGAGTTCATGGAAGTTAAGAACTTGATTTGGAAAATTAAAAAGGAGTTTGATTTATTTGAGTTTGGTTTTGCAGTGATGAGTTTATTTGAAGTTAGGAAGAGTTCATTCAACATGTTTTTATGGGTTTTGGGCCTTGAAATATATGAATTTAAAGTTGATTTGGCAAAGGAATGAGTTCCCATTGAAAGTAGAATTTCGGGCTAGTTTCTCACCCAGACCGCTTGAGCGGCCTGGGCCACCTCTCGAGCAGCCAACCTTGATTTGGCCAAAGTTGCACACTGCTTCACCACCGCTCGTGCGGCCAAGGCCACCGCACGAGCGGCCAAACAGGGCAGATTTTTCAATCTTATTATTTTTCCATTTTCTAATTTATGGGCCTTCATTTACATGATTTTCATGTGTCATACACATCCATATGCATATTATAAGCATGAAAGAAATTAAAGAAAGAATAGAAACAATCGAACAAACAAGTAACGGATAAACCGAAGAAGGTTAAGAATCGACTGATTGACTCGAATGTATATTGAGAAATTGTGCTATGAATATTTGTGTTTGTAGGTCAAGACTTAAAGACCGAACAACGGGTATTGGAAGGCCACTGTGAGTAACATTTCTGTAAAGATATGTTGATATACATTGTACTTGAAATGTTATACGAAATGTTATATGATATGATATGTTTCTGAAATGTGATTTTGATTCTGTGAATGAATATCCGGTTTGCAAATCTAGTGTGGTATCCAAGGATAGTTCCAAGTCATGGGGGACGGCACATTAGTGCGGGTCCATGACATACATGTGATTACGAGATCTCGTTAACCAATTCATTGTGGTGAAATGTGTTTAATCGGTATCTGGAACCGATTACTCTAGTCGGAAGACGATATGTGATATGTTCCTTTGGATGTTCTATTATTATGTTCTGTTATGCAACTGATGTGATAGATATGTATGATCGGTTTTCTCTATATGATATGATTTGGAATTCATTCACTAACCCCTTTACGTTAATGTTATTCACTGGGTTTTAGCTCATTGTTTTTATATATATTTATAGGTGAGCATTTTGGAGGACAAGTGTAGAAGGGCTTTTATCGAGCCACCGTTTTGAAGCCTACCAAGTGTTTTGTGTGCCTCTGAGTTGGGGCTAGGCTTGGAAGGCCATTGTCAAGCTTTTGATCGTGAAGTAAACTTTCGTTATGTGCATACGTTATGTATTAATGTTAAGTTACAAGTTATGTACTGAATGTGGGTAAATTAACGTTTTTGCATGATTAATGTTTTGTTCATATAGATGTATAGCTCATTGGACTATTGGTGTATTTTTGAATATTACTTCCGCTAGCCCTAATTATTTTTGATTGTACATGAAGGCCTTTGGTAATCTCGGATTACTGGCCGGTTACGATGTTAAACCTATAGGGGCAGGTTTGGGTCGTGACAATAGTCAAAGATAGTGTGTGCTTTTTTGGCAACTTATCATATGCTGCCAAGTGTATTTGGAGAGTTTAAATAGAGAAAGGGACAAGTCTGGGTAGATAAAATGTATTTTTGACTTCCAATGCTAAAACGCCATGTATACTTCACATTATAAATTTGGCCGGTTCGGGTGTAGTGAATATTTTTCCATAGAAGACCGAACACCGACTGATATATTAAAAATTTAGCCTTTTGAAACCGTTGACCGACCGTACAACAATTGAAATCGACTGTGACTCAATGGTTTGAGTCGGCCTGGTCAGTTTATTCGGATCTTACGGGTTTATGAACAACCCTAAGTGGTGCCACCCACTCATCGCTAAATGGAGGAGACATTTAAACTCTTAGCAATCTCAAAACATAAGGCAAATGAAATCACGGGGAGCCGATCCTTAGAGTGTAAGAGGGTCCCAAATCAGGGAATCTTGACAACTGAATGGATAGGGACTATGTCCCGAAAAGACAATGGACGTTGAGAAGTCCAAGAGAGCACATCCCAGTACAAGAAGTAGCACGCTGAAGAGGCTGAAGTTGGTCGACAGCCGAGCTTTAGGACAATCAAAGGAGGACTTGCGAGATTACCTCCAAAGGAAGAGGAATAGTACCAAGGTTACATCCATCACACAACCAAAGTCACCATTCTCGGTGGAACTAGATGCATTTGAAGTACCAAAGAGATTCTCTATGCCAAGGTTTCAGGTGTATGATGGTAAGTCTAACCTTAATTTTTATGTTGGTTTATACTTGAATGCCATGACTTTGTGGAGTGGGAACAAACAACTATTGTGCAAGGTGTTCCCACAGACATTCGGTGAAATAGCATCGAACTGGTTTCTAAAGTTGCCAAAGGGATTAGTTCAGAGTTGAGAAAGTTTGGTCGAGATGTTTGTGGCTAAGTTTGTGACCAACAGATTGTAGCTTGTGTGACCAACAGATTGTAGCTTTGAGGGTTAATTCCTTGTTGGCACTAGAGATTAAGGATGGCAAAAGCCTTAGGGCCTACGCCAAGAGATACTACGAGGCTTACAACCAAATTCCTACATACAACCAGGAGTTAGTGGTTGTTTCTTTTAAAAATAACTTGGATGACCATTGCCCACTTCGGCAATCCCCTGCCAAGACACTCTCGAAAAGTATGGAGGATCTAATAGCAAGGATTGAAAAGTATACCAGGGTAGAGGAAGACAAGAAATCAAATAAGGGAGGCACAATTAAGCAGAAGAAGCAAAACGGCTCACCAAAACGAAGTCGAGGAGGAGTGGGCATTAATACAGCGGAGCTGAGGTTGAAGCCATGCAGGTGGTAAGCACAGTCTTCAAGATCCTGATCTATAAGATCTTGGAAACAACCAGAAACCAACCCTACTTCAGGCCTCTACAGAAAAATCCCAAGGGAGTCCATGGGTAGATTTTCTATGAGAACTTATGTATATCACGATGAGCCTAGCATATGATCCAAGAATATCGGCCTTTGAAGCAGTATCTGGAGGACCTTGTCAGATAAGGGCACCTAAGGGATCTAATAGATGAGGAGAAGATGAGGGAAGAACAAGCTAAGATTGCCCAAGCACCGGTGGTAACATCAACTCTCCCAGTAGCACCTCAGGTAGAAGGACTACGGGTAATCAGTGTGATCCACTCGAGCGTCAATGCAAACGAGATTAGGGAGAGCCACAGATGGGAAACATTTGCAGTATGTGTTCCAAGTTCAACAGAAGAAGCCCTAAATAGAGGGATGTGGGGGGCCGATGATTGCATTCACACATGAAGATTTGGAGGTGGTCCAGGATCCATACAACGATGCTTTGGTGGTAACCCTGATGATCAGAGTGTGCTAGGTAAGAAGAATTCTCACTGATCAAGGCAGTTCCTATGACATCATGAACGTTAGATATTACAAGGATCCTGGCCTTCACAAGGATGATCTAGAATAGTCCGATAGCCCCATAGTCGGATTCAATAGCACGTCAACATGGCCTATAGGACCACAAACATGGAGATTCCGGAGGGGACAAAGGCTATAATGACGGAGTTTATCGTAATCGATACACCATTGCCATACAACATCATCTTGGGGAGACCTTGGTTGAATGCGATGAGCGTTTCCAATGCTTACTCTTTTCTTTTATCAAATTTAAATTTGATGGGAAAAAAAAATTCCAATTTTGGTGCTCTAATCATAACATCAAACCAATATCAAATTGAGGATGTCTTAAACTTTTCATCAAATTGAAGATGCTTGGAGCATTTCATCAAATTTGTAGGTGACCATGGGGCTAGACGCCCTCCCTGACAACCTCTTCCTTGCAAAATTGTCTTGCAGGTTGTGGTCAATTTACACCAAACCAGTCGACCGTACAGATATTCGTCTAGTCGTTCTTCCGGTTGACAGGTGTTTTGATGAAAATTCAAAAAATTTCGTTGAAACCTGCAATATCAAATTAAATTTTTACTCAAATTTTGATGAAAAAAAAAAAGAGATAAACATTGGAGATACTCTTATATTTCTTTTCATTTTCATGGCAGTAGTACAATCCTTTTAGACCTACTCCATGAAATAATCCAATCGCCGCCTTGTACCTCATAGCAAAATAAAAACCAATCCATTAAAAAACAGGCTTGCAAATTGTCTTGGAAAAAACTTGTCAAAAAAAATTAAAAATTGATTAGGGAAAGAAAGATGAAAAAAAAAAAAAAAAAACTAGAGAGAGAGGACTGGGATTGTTGAAAGAGAGAGTTCGGTTTGCTGAAGCAGAAGGCACACTATCTCTTGTCACCTATCCCTTGCCAGATCGGCCACTCATTCACCCTACATCTACCAATGACACCCTAAATCCACCAACAAATGCCACCAACGGTCAACACAACCACAATGGTTTGTGTTTATGACCTTCACGCCTTCATTACCTTATCCCGAAATTGCTCTCCACCACCATGATTTGACCTTTCATAGTTGCAAATCCAACCTCCCACGATTTCATCCTCAGACCAAAACCGATCTCCACCGCCACTGCGCTTTTCTCAATCGTCTCATTTAGCGCTTTATCATCTCCCTCACCAATTGTCCCACATTGGCTTTGATAATTATTAATAGATAGGAATAGATACGGGGGAAAATTTGGGTGGCTTTGTTCATTATATACTAAAAATAAAGAGATGTTGGGTTGTGGATTTGTTCGTTAGAGTTTATTAGAAAAATAATTTTGTTAAACTCTTACTTAATTTTTGTATTTGTTTTTCATATTTAGTGAATTTTAATATATTTTAATGTATTTAGATTAGGTAAATTTAAAAATTACTTAAAATATTAAAAAAAATTAGTAAAAATAAAAATATATGAAAAACAAAAAATGTAATTTTCAAAAAATTGTATAACCATCAAATTGATAGATTTGGTTTGATTTTTGTGATTTGTAGTTCAATTCTAATTTGAAAAAGTAGGAAATCAATCTTTGTAGATCAATTTGGAATTTGAGTGCATGGTTCTGGATTAAAATCAAATTGAACGGTGTACAAATCATTTAATTTTGAGTAAATTACAATGACTTTCCCTGAGGTTTCTAAAATAACACTGACCTCCCCTGTCAGTGTTATTGGGGAGCTTCTATTTACACACACCAAATACCCTCTTTATACACACTTAATGATATTTAATTTTATTACAATTTTATCCTTAAATGAAATTACTATTTTAGATATCTACCCATTTCAAAAGTCTCAATGCACACACATCCATCACGTTGAAGCTGAAGTGAGCATCACAGAGTCGAAGTTAGTCATCCATCAAGTTGGACTCACCTTCACAGAGCATCACTTATTCTTCATTCATCATTGTTCTGGAGGAGTTGCGTTGGAAATGAGCAGAGTCCGATTTACCTGTGGAGGATATCCAAATGAGCATCACTTTTTTTTTTTTTTTTTTTTTTTCCAGCGTCGTTCGGATAACCAGGGCCGGATTGTATTATTTGGTTCGGAAATCTACAACCGAAATAATTATTTACTTTCAGAAGTTGTTGTCTGAACAAATTTATTAATTTCGAAACTTGTTGTCCGAACAAAGTATTTAAATTCGGAAGTTGTTTTCCGAACAAAGTTAACTTGTACAACATTCAACTTCCGAAATTTTAAAAAAAAATCGGACAACTACTTCCGAATGAAGTAAAAAAAAAATTTCCCATTTTATATTCCAAATTTGCAAACTGCAAACTAAATTTACAGTTTCGAATTGCAAATTTATGTTTATAATGCCATTAAAAATTTGTAATGTTATACAAAATGTAAATGTTTAAAAATTTGTAATGTCAATTCACATAGATTTTATGGATTCACATGGATTTTAATATTAGTAAATGTTTAAAAATTTGTAATGTCAATTCACATGTTTAAAAATGTTTAAAAATTTGTAATGTCAATTCACATGGATAAAAATTTGTAATATTAGTAAATGTTTAAAAATTTGTAATGTCAATTCACAAGGATTTTATGTTTCGAATTGCTCACCAAATGTAAATGTTTGATAATAAGAAAATATCACTTACAAAATCAATGACCACTGTTACCATTCCATTCTAAAAATAAAATGTCATTACAATACCATTGTTGCCATTCCATTGTAATAAGAAAAATGTTAACCACTGTTACCATTACAACAATATCATCTTACAAAAATCACCAAAACAAATTCATCAACACGCAAATAACATGTCACGAATCAGCTGTATGCCTACGCCTAGGCCTACGACTGTATGTCAATGTCGAAGATGGAAAGCGACCTCCAGCAGAACTTGGTCCAGCTTCGTCAATGTGTTGACCTTCAAGAACATGTGTCATACTCTCGATAGCTTGGTAAAGTCGATAAGAATGGCGAATCCCCTCCTGATAACCAGCGTCAATAATAGGATGTGAAATCTGCAGTGCATGTGCAATACGCTGCATTTGAAAAGAATATCACATTTTAGGGAACATATCAGAAAAAAAAAAGAAAGTAAGTTACATATGCATAAGAGAGGATAATAGATTACATCCGCATGTTCGCTAAAATCCTGATGGTCATGGACACGCGGTTCATCAGTGTGCTCGACATATAGGTGCGTGATATTCTTATACCAATCCATGTAACCCGGTACACATTGCCAAGGCTGACGAACTGGTGTGCTCCTCCCTTGCTCAGATAACACGTGGTTATCCCAAGCCTCCCAGATCCTATCCAAGTATCTGTACATGACTGTATATCGTGCAGATATGTTGCCTCGCGCACCACGACTGGGAGCTAGCGGTGCATCTGGGATGGTTTGAACCCTGCCAATCTACCTCAAAACTCTATCTGGATGATAGGGTTCGACAACGTCTAAGCACTTTAAGCATCCATGGTAGAACGTAACCGGGTTACACGGATGCTAGTCTCTGCAGCTGTGGTATAGATCCCAAATAACCTGTAAACGTAAAGTGTTTTTGCATTAAAGTACATAAAGGGTAAGATAAATGGAAGTGTTAAAATTATCGTAGGATGAGTAAACTTACATCAGTAGCTACTAAACTGTCAAGCTCGGCTCGAAAAGATTTCAAATGGTCAATGGAGGAACCCGCCTCTCTCCTAGATGCCCAATGGTACATGACACGCCCCGAACTCGCCCCTAAAAGTTTGGGCATGACCACCTCAGAAATGGATATAAAACCTGATGAATATAATTTATGGGGCCTAAACAGAAGCATTAAATATCATATAACGGTGTAAAATAATATCCATTGAGCTACCACTACTATGCCAGGATCGCAAACAGAACATAACACATAAAGATAGCTATGTACATATATATATAAACATTACATACACATCAATATTAACAGACATTTAGGGTACAAATTAATAATTTAGCAAAACTCCATAACTTGAACGGTCAACACCTAAGAGCTTAGATATTCCGGAATTGACAACTGGGTAACGGAAGCCACAGGTTAAGGTTGACCTCTAGGTCGAGTGCCTACAGAAACAGACATAAAATAAAGTGAGCCAAGCTCAGTGAATAATAGCACATAACAATTCAATGTACAACATTAATTATAATACATATCTATGCATTTATCAATAAAGAGAACATATGGTTAATTTGTTTCTGTATGCATAGCAAGGTATCTTATTCAAAGAACTTGTCATATCTTGAACATTCAGAGTTTCGTAGCATATCTAGGCATTTTGGGAAAATTATCCAGAAAACGTATCATATCATAAACATGTCGGAAGTTCATAGCATTTTTATCATTTCAGAAAATACTTATCATACTAAACATTTCGTAACCCAAAATATGGATTTCATTAAACACACTTTCATATACCAATGTAGAATTCACATAACGAGTCTGAATTTGTATTTAATCATAATGGTCTTAGACCTTATCTTGGAACATATCCATAATTTCACAAATTGGCTCTCGGCCTCATTGATTCATAACTTCATAGCTTCACAAATTGGCCCTCAGCCTCTTAGATTCATAACTTCATAGCTTCACAAATTGGCCCTCGGCCTCTTAGATTCATAACTTCACAAATGGCTCCTGGCCACATAAGTTCATAGTTCACAAATGGCCCTTGGCCTCATAGGTTCATAGTTCACAAATGGCCCATGGCCACATAAGTTCATAGTTCACAAATGGCCCTTGGCCTCATAGGTTCATAGTTCACAAATGGCCCATGGCCACATAAGTTCATAGTTCACAAATGGCCCTTGGCCTCATAGGTTCATAGTTCACAAATGGCCCATGGCCACATAAGTTCATAGTTCACAAATGGCCCATGGCCACATAAGTTCATAGTTCACAAATGGCCCTTGGCCTCATAGGTTCATAGTTCACAAGTTGTATCTTTCATAACTTCACAAATTATATCTTTCACAGAACGACCGTAGGCCTCATAACGTTCACATATGTACGGACTCAAGAGGTGGCTCATACGGATTCTAGAGGTGGCTCCCACTAACGTGTAGCACTTAGTTCCGTACAGCACTTTGTTTCATACCAGAAATCATCATAACATATTAACTTCATAATTATGCAGAAAGTATATACATTCTTCCCATTATTCACATGCATTACCATCGGTAATATAAGTTTAACAGAACGTTACTGATATTTGTTAGCAAAAGGGAACCACATTCCAGAGATACGTAGATATTATAATTTCATAATACACATAATCACATCAATAGGTCAGAACAGTTCATATCATAGCATGAATCATGTAACAATGTTATTGATACTTAATTCCTTTCTGTTAACCAACTTCACAGTGTTAATAGTTTGTATGCAATTCTTATGCAGAAGCCTGAGTAATTCGTAGGATGGTACATTAATAATAAACATTAGCCATAACCAAAATACAGAGGAGGTTCAGAGTCATACCGGTGTGTGATCACTCTTTTAATGTTCACATCAATTCTCAATCAACACACATGTTAACATATTAGCTCACGGAGGATAGAATGTCAATAACAATAATGATTAACGGTAAATAACATATGTTTGAGGTACTATTACTCACAGTGTTCAGATGCTTGGTCCACCCCTGTAGCTGACCCTACACAATACATCATAGTACAACACCATTCAATTTCCAATATTATTCAATACAACATTATCCAACAAAGTTAGCATCACTTGGTTCATCAATACCAATTGCAACTTCACATAATTCACAATAAATCCTTGAATCCTATTTCAACATTCTAAAACCAAGTTCATATCATCTATATCCTTAATAGATTATTTCCCTAATTTTTCCTTTACATGATAGCATGAATTCCAACATTTATAATAAAGTTCATTCGCAAATTCTAAACATAATTTTCAACATTCCCAAATTCCAAGTCAACTTGAACACACATAATTCAATATTTCAATTTCATTGCTCCACTTTCAACTTGAGCCAATTCATTGATTATCATCATTAATCAACCTAGGGTTTCCAAGAAAATTGGGGATTTTCCTCTTTTCTTAGTGAAATCGCCAAATCAACAATTACTATATGCCAATATGCTAAAAACATTCAACATCCTTTAAGAAGTAGAGTGGGAGCCCCAATTGTGCATAAACATTAAGCCATAAGTGTCCCTAACCCATAATTAACTCAAGATTCCAAAATGTCAACAAAATCCCAAAGTACAAACAAAAATCACTTTGAATCATAAACATTCAAGGCTAAGAGAACCCCCTACCTCGAAATTAGAAGCAAAGAAGCTAGGTTGAACGCATCCTCTCGAAATCCCAAAATCTAATCGGTTGGAAAAGTTGATCTTCACTTCTTCTTTACCCTTGATGCACGATCCATGGTGGATTGTTGGTAAAAATGGATGAAATCAAAGGTTTGAGAGTTAGGGTTTCGGACTTAGGCAAGGAGGAAGGAGGAAGGAAGAGGGAAGAAGAAATATAAGAAATGACCCAAAAATCCCGTTTTTAAAGCTGCTGTCCTATAATTCCCGCTCGAGCGGAGGAATTCCCACTCGAGCGTACCTGTTTTCAGCACAGATTATGAAACTTCGAACAGGTATAACTCTCCCATCCGGACTCCGTTTTAGGTCGTTCTTGTGTCCAAATTGAAGCCCCGGAAATAAGCTTTCCAATGGTTCTAACCTCACATCCAAATTCAAAGTGTGGAAAAAGAAAAGGGCAAAAGAGTGGCGGCTGGTTGCAGACAAATTATTCTAATTAAAACTTTTGGTCCAATCTTACTTTACCATCATATTACCACCTCAACCAATACTCCAAAAGAAAATGAGAAAGTTCCACATACACTAATAAAAATGTCCAAAAACGAACCCATGTACCTCAGAAATACAACTCAACTTGGAGACCCGCTCGAGCACCCAACCTTGCGCTCGAGCGCGAAGACCAACAAAGACGTCCGCTCGAGCGTCAACTCCTCCGCTCGAGCGGAAAATCACAACTCCCAGAATCTCAAGCCGTCTGCGAAATTTGCTGGGAACCCCAAATGTCCGCTCGAGCGTCAACTCCTCTGCTCGAGCGGAGGGAAAGATTCTGGGTTGTCACAGTACACGTGTGGCATGTCTTCATTGTAGCCGATGTTCTGATGAGGTCGGAATGCTCGGAAGTGCTCATAAATCCACGCCTCCAAAAGAGTCATATAACCACCCATCTGCTTAACCCCAGACCGGCTAGCAAACCCCAACTGTCTATATAAAAATGCTAATGCAGCAGCACCCCAGGCATAAGTATGTATGGATTCCAAATCCATCAACAAGTCGAGGTAAACAACGGGAACCCTGCCGCCACTCTTGCCACTGAAGAGTGTACATCCCAACAGAAACAACAAATAAGCTCTTGCAGCGCACTGTATAGCCTCCTCGGGGTCTAAATTTGTGACACCAGCAAACTGACTTCGCAACCATTCAAGCCTGACTGAATTGCCACCAGCAGAAGAAACCTCTTCATGTGCTGCACGTTCAGTAATCCCCAAGCCATAAACGAGTAATGTAACTCCATGATGATCTGTCACATCTGGTATGCTGACTGATTTGCCTACAATGGGAAGGCCAAGAATAGTGCCAACATCATCCAGGGTCAAGGTCATCTCACCAACTGTCATGTGAAATGTGTTCGTCTCAGGTTGCCATCTCTCAACAAAACTGGAGATTAGAAGCTTGTTGACGAACCGATAAGTGCAACGAGCTAACTGTGACAGTCGAGACTGCTCAATAATGGCTTTGAATCTGGTGTTGTTCTCTACTAACCACCATGGCCATGCAAGGATCTTGGAAGAGTGATTATGACACTTTAGGGACCCTCGTTCCTACAACACAAATGATATCTCATTACAAACTACCATACAACACACACACACAAAAAAAAAACTCATATACAAATGAATTTCAGTTTTACTGAGGAATGTTTACCTCTCCGTGCCAAATAGCTGCAGCCACATGACTATTGAAACTCCGCAGTATTGACGGATCAGTCGGTCCACCTGGAAAAGCATGAGTAAGGTACTCTTCCTGGACAAGAGGAGAATCAGGTAAAGAGGTATCCTCCACAGCAATGCCAGGCATATCATAACCTTCAACTTGTCTTTGGCTTCGGCCCCCACTTTGACTGGCACTGGAAATATCATATTCTACCGAAACTGGATCACGACCTCGACCACGACCTTGACCTCGTCCTCGCCCACGCCCTCGTCCCCGTTCATGGTCTACATCCAATTCACGACGTCGTCTATTTGAAGCAGTAGGTGGGACACGTTGTTGATATTCAGAATCCATATTATCTGCAAAAAATACTAAGTGTGTGTGTAAATAAACAGAGTGTGTGTAAATAAACAGAGTGTGTGTAAAATTAATGAGAGTGTTTTAAATTATAAGTGTGTGTGTAATGAGTGTGTGCGTAAAATTAATGAGAGTGTGTAAATAATAAGTGTTTTAAATTATAATGAGAGAGTGTGTGTAATGAGTGTGTGTGTAAATAATAAGTGTTTTAAATTATAATGAGAGAGTGTGCGTAAAATTAATGAGAGTGTGTGTAAATAATAAGTGTTTTAAATTATAATAAGTGTTATAATTAAGTGTTTTAATTAAGAAGGGAAAAAAAAAAAAAACTTGTTCGGAAGTTCACAACCGAAAATACTTATTCTGTTCGGAAGTTGTTGTCCGAAATAAAAACATAATTTCGGAGGTTGACTGTTGTCCAAATTCAATTTTTTCGGAAGTTGACTATCGAATGAATGTAAAACTTTCGGAAACCTACTGATGAAAATATTGAATTTTTTCGGATTCCTACGTTCGAATACATTGTTATGTTTCGGATAACCAGTTCTGAACGACGGTTCCAAATCACAAACTCTACATTCCAACTGAAAAACTCTACATTACAGATGAAAATCAGGATTGAATAGGAATGATGATTCAAAAGTAAACTCACCTAATAAGGATTGAAAATCTGATGGAATGCTTCAATGGGATGCAGCTTCGTGGATGAAATGCTTCAATATATTTGCACACCTGGGTTGCACACGGTAAGGAGATGGAATGCTTCAATGTGTTTGCAGATGTGCTTCAATGCTTCAATAGGTGCTTCAGCGGTGATGGAATGCTTCAAGGTTGAAGATGTGCTTCAGATTCAATAGGTGTGTGTATTTGAGGTCGGGTGTGTGTGTGTGTGTGTGTATGAGGGTACATTTGGAACTCACCGTGTGTGTAGTGAGGAAATTAATTAGGAATTAATTTTTTTGGTGTGTGTTTTGAGAAGGATGTGCAAAGAGGGGATTAGGTGTGTGTATATAGAAGCTCCCGTGTTATTGGCTCAACAATGTTAACAGAAGTTATGTTTTTACCTTTTTACCCTTCACTTTGCACCATTGAATAATGAAAGGATCTAAAAGATGTGGCCAATGTTGTGGTCATTCAATAAGCAATAACTCTCATCACTTTTGGGGTCTTCGAAGTAATAGAAGCTAAGGGACATATTTTTTGTGTATTCCATGTGGCTAAGTGTAGGGCTAAGGTGCCATGTGTTTGGCAGTGATAGACTGAGGTATGGATAATGTTTCTTACCTCATCCAAGATATTTGGAGTGGAACTTAAGTCCTATTAGAAAACTGATTCCTAAGTTGGTAGAGTTAGGACTCTTACAGGAGATCCACTTTAACTTGATTAGAAAAGATAAGTCCAAGATAAGCATTATTCTTTAAGGGAATAGGAATCCTAGTGAAGTATGACTTCTAGGATGAGGAGGGGCACTAACTAGTATATAAATAGAGGCACGTCCATCAGTCAAAGGTATGTTTTTAACTGGTGAGTAATTGCTTGAATGTGATTTAGTTTGACTATCTTTGAGAGATAAAGACTATTAACTTGATCGTCGGAGTGCCATAGTTATTACATTATTGTTTTCAGGTGGTGTTCACATCTTGTGCCCCTGCTCTTCGACTTTATTCCAAGAATCTCAGTAAAGATTCAGAGTTTGATTGTGTAGTCAAATTTTAGCACACACAAATGATATGTCCGATGTAACAATGATAGAAGGAAATTGATGCACCCTATGCCTTTTCATGTCATCTTTATTTATGCTATATCAACAAATTTCACTTATGCCAACTAGGAATATGAGCTTAACAACAGGCTTCTTAGAACATCGATGCTTCAAAGTTTTAAATCCATCAACAATCAACAATATAGATCTTCAAGCTAGCTTGGGATTGGAATCACGAGTAAATTAAAAAGTCATATGATATTTGATTAAGGCATACTATCCTTTGTTCTAAAATTTATGTCCTCATGCTTTTAATCTATTTTGAACTGTACATAATTAAAAGTTATGATTGAAATTGGATTAGTATATGTAAACACAAATTTCATGTTTGTAATTAAGACAAGAAATAAATGCACAAATAATTAATTTTATTAATTTAAATAAAAATGGGTACAATTCGCTGTGGTTTGCTCTATTACAAAAGAGCAGATCCTCTGGTTCAATCTCCAAAATGTGTTGCAATCCAACGGCTATAGAAGCTTGCTGTTGAATCGGACAAGTTAATGGATTTCTTCAACTCTTCGAATAGAGAAACTTAGAGAAAAGAGGCTTGATCCCGGGCTTGAATGGCTTGAACAAGTTTGAAATGATCTTTTTGAGAGAAGAGATCAAATTTGTATTTGTAACTTGAAAGGATTGACACAAATTTGGAGTGCTTGATAATCCTCCCTTTTAGGTTTGACGAGCTTTAAAAAGAATTTTAAGAAGAGAATTTGGCAAAGTCTCGAGATTGCTTAAGAGCTTGCAAAACCTTTAGCCAAAAAATGTGTCCTCTCTTTCAATGGTAAGAGCCTCTATTTATAGGCTTAGGAGGAAAGAGTTAATTTTGGAAGTTTCAAAATTGATTTTAATTTCCAAGAAAAGTAGAAATTTATCTTACTTTATGGAAATAATTTGCATTGAAATTTGAATTTGAATTATTTCATTAGATTTTGACAAAATGTCTTCATGGGCCTATACCTTTGAGTTAACCTAGTTGTCAAAATGAGTTTACTTTTCTTTTGGTGTGACCTATAATTTAAAAATGGATTAAGATCCATAATTTTAGTAGGACCTACATCCATTTTAAAATTTTGACCATCTTAATTTTGATTAATTAAGAAAAAATTATTTGTCATGATTAATCAAACGGTAATCAAGACACGTAAAATTTAAGTGTCCACAAGTTGCCCCCGTTTCAAGACTCTGGTATGATGCTTGCTTGTTAGTATCAAAGGTGAGGTTTGAAGTAGCTTGGCCATGTTCACGAGGTAAGGATTTTAATTATGGAATAAATGCAAAGGCCAGCCATGCATTGTTTCCAAAATAAGGAAGTGTGTGGTCCTCTAAATGTAACTAAAAGAGGAGATTTTTTTCATTATGAAGATCCAAGAATTTTTTTTCCCTTAAGAATATGCGTGATTAGCCTTTTCTCCTCATATGAAAGGTAGTAACAAGAAGTATTGCTAGGGCCTGCTAAGGTTTGCACAGTCCTAAAGAACTCCTCTCATCCTATTTATAATATGTCACCATCATCTAGTCCACGCATAGTAATCGATCGGCACCCCAAAAGCAATTGCAGGTTGTGGTATAGAGCACTAGCAAGGTGAGTTTGATGAAATTGTCATAATTTTCCTATGTATCAATACCCATCCAGTACTATGTGCAGCATGGTTTTATACACAACAAGTCTTTGTTGATAAATGAGCATGATGTCATTTTTCAGCATAACCACGACTTGGGAGAGTCAACACCTTTTTTTCCTATAGCAATTTGTCCCCTATATTGTTACTTTCTGCATTCCGATTGACAAGGTAAACCCTCTTTGGAAATTGTATTTTATTGTTGCATATAAGAATAATAATTTTGTAGGAATAACTGAGTAATATACTCCACTATCCTTTCACCATATATAGGTGGTTAGTTTGACTTATGTGGGGGAATGCGCCTATCGAATGGGTTTACTAAGATCAAACGCTCTCTCAAATTTAGATGACAACCAAACCTTATATATATAACAATAATAATAAATTACTTTTCCTTCCAAAAGGCTCCATTCCATGTGATTAGGTGTCTTGAAGCTAGCAAGCAAAAGTAAAGAAATAGTAAAATCTCAAAATTTAACATTTAAATTATGGGTTAGATATACTGATTTCATTACTGGGTACAATCTTTTTCCTTACAACGCATTAGCTTAATTCGTGTTCTGTTTGTTTCGGATGGAAGATAAATGCCCCAAAAAAGGTGTCTCTTGGGTGGGTGGGTGGGTGGGAGGGGGCGGGGGAATGTCACTTTTGTGTAGCTTATGGGGATATTTTGACCTAAAATTTATCTTTCTCCAGCTAAAGTTGTGTTTGTCATGAAAATGTTCAGTAGTAAATTAATATAAATAAGTTTTGAAAGATTTCTCAACCTATGTAGAAGATTTGGAGAAGAGTAAACCTAATTTCATTCTTTTTCGATTAAACCAAAAAAAAAAAAACATTTTAATTATAGAAATACAAAAATAAACACATAATCCAGACGCATAACATGTAGATATAGGAAGAAGGATCGAGCATATTGTCATATTTCTCAGCTTGCTTAAAGATATACATATATATATATAGAGAGAGAGAGAGAAAGAGAGAAAGAGAGATGAGGGAGAGAAGGAGGAGGAGGATAATACAATTACACCGCCCGAGGGCTGCTTTTTGTTTACGAGGTACTTTGATCCAATTACAAAAAAATAGTTTCATAGAAATAAGAATGGTAGGGTTTGAGTTGGAAAATTTTTGAGAATCTCATAAATTTTTCACAATTATCATAATGGTATAATTTGATAAGTGTCTATTTTTTATATGAGATTCACCACTCTTATCACATCATTATGGATGTATTTATAAGCGCAAAATATAGGTCTCTTGCATTGTTGGTTTGGGTTTTATATATAAAGGATTGAGATTGTATGGAATAAGTTGTTATATGGTAAGGGTGTGTCTGTTTGGATTGGATCGTAGAGTCTATTGTTTGGTAACAAATTAGTAGGTCGGATTAGGAGTTCGGTTGGACTATCAATCCAACATATGTTAGAATATTGTATCTTATAGAGGGTATGGTACAGAATTGGTGAGATAACTATCCCATGGGATTAAATGGTAAAATGATATATTTATTTGATTTAATTATGTATTATATTTAAATGGTAAATTTTTATTGATATTTTATTTAATTTTGTTATTTAATTTTTATTATTTTTATTAAAATTTTATTTATTTAATTAAAATAAATAAATTATTTATTTTTTAAAAAAATAAAATAAAATAAAATTTTATTTAATCTAGTAAAAAAGATTTAAAATATTAAAGACGGGTTTAATATTACTATTAGTTAGTAAATAATTGAAAATGGTAAAATAGTCCTTTGAGTATTTATTATTTTTCATAATATTTCAACCAAACATTAGATTCAATAGAAATAAGAATGGTAGGGTTTGGGTTGGAACATATTTGACACCCTTATAAGTTTTTCATAATTTAATTCACAATGATGTAATTTGACAAGTGTTCGATTTTTATATGGGTTCACCATTCTTACCATATCTGTCACAACCTAAACCCATACCCAAAGGTTCGGAGTCATGACTGGCCAGTAATCTCGAATTACCTACGGCCTCAATGACAAATTCAATCATAATATAATTAACGAGGCATGGCGGAAGCAATATCAAATATAAACGATAGTCCACTGCATACATGCCAAGATCATAAACATTTAAAACTTTAAACTTTGTACATGTTCATATACATTACATCAAAGATAGACTCCTTGTACAACATTCATCCATATCAAGTTCTAAAACAACAAAAGCAAACAAAACAAAAAGAAGGGTTTGACCAAGCTTGGTTCTACTTGAGTCCAAGCACGCCCCATCATGGAGACACCTCAAAAATGGCTTCACAAGGGTAGACTCTGTGGTTGCCTTAAACTCGACGTTCCACTTGCTCACCTATATATCTATATATATATAGATATAAGAGAATGGTGAGTTAGAGCCTAGTGAGTAATATCAACATAAAGGGTTTAGTTGAATGAAATCCAGTAAGATTCAAAACATAACTTTCTTTTCACAAAACGATCCATTTCAATGATCAAAAGAATTCGATTAATAATCATATCATTTCACTACGATAACAATAATCATTCAAAATCATTATACGTGGTACATCTAATAGAGTAACAATATAACAATGTACCGAAACCAATAAGACCACTAAGGTCAACAAAAAATTTCATTTGATATCGCGTGTTTCAACGAAAAACTTTGACTTTTCATTAAAGCACCTATTGACTGGGAGAACGACTAGACGGATGTCCGAACGATTGACCGGTTTGGTGTAAATTGACCACAATAAGGAAGAGGCTGTCCGGGAGGATGTCCAGGCGGATGTCCGGCCCAACGATCACCTACAAATTTGATGAAACGCTCCAAGCATCCTTAATTTGATGAAAAGTTTAAGACATCCTCAATTTGATATTGGTTTGATGTTATGTTTGGAGTACCAAAATTGAATTTTTTTCATCAAATTTAAATTTGATAAAAGAAAAGAGTAAGTATTGGAAACGCTTTAATAGAAAAAAAATAAGTAAAATAAATAAATAAAGGAAAGAGGAAAGCATGGAGGCAAGTTTAGTTTGAATTTCATAATCCTTTTTTTTAAAATTAAAATTAATTTTGTGAAAAAACCAAAAATACTCATTATTTTTATAAGATTTTTGGTTAAAAAAATAATTTTAAAATTTTAAATATATATTTTTTGTTATTTATTTTTGTCAAACTAGTTTTATTTAAAAAAATATATATCAAGAAGTTGATTCAATGAAACTAAACAAAACCTTAGTATTTATAACAAAATATATTTATATAAGAAGAGTATTAGTATTTATAAATTATTATTTTAATTAAACAAGGGCAAATTTGATATTTTCAAAAAATTAATAGATGTATCAACCTTTTGTGTTAATGTAAGTTAACAGAGTTTATAGAGGGTTGAATTTGGAAGAAAATAGCAAATTAGTAGGGAGGTTACTGTTATTTTAGTAACCTCATGGGAGGTTAGTGTAATTTTCCCTTTAATTTTATATACCATTAGGTCATGTTTGTTTGGACAAAATGGATAGGGATGGATTGTAATCCATCAGCATATTAATTTTGGGATACATAGTCCTTAGAATAAGTTGCTGCTGTATCTTAAGACACAACAACCCTACTGTGAGAGCCTTTAAAGGTTTTTTTCTAACTTATTTTGATAATCTGAACCGTTCACATTATAGGGTTTGTCAGGTATATCATTCATGTAAAAAATTAAATTAATCAAATATCGGTAAGCCCATGATCAAGTCCTAATTATTTCTAAAAAATTATTAAAATTTTGTTAACCGTTTATTTTTTAAAAAACAAATGTGCTCTTATTATAGGGCTATAAATGTCCAATTTACTTGATTTTTTGCATGGATGATCTACTTGAGGAACCTTAAAATATGACGTTTTGGATTATCGAAAGAGACTCGGGACTTGCCCTCAACGGGCCTCACAGGAGCCCACTCCCATAGTCCCTTGATTATTTGGTTAGAAAGAATGTGTATCCAATGTTTGCTTTCTCATGGGCTAATATGTCTAAAAATGACTATCCTATTGAATCCAATGTTTGATTGAAATATTATAAAGAAAGATAAATACTCAAATTTTATTATTTTTAATTATTTATTAAGTAATAGCAATATTAAACCCATCTTTAATATTTTAAATCTTTTTGACTAGATTAAATAAAATTTTATTTTATTTATTTTTTAAAAATAAAATAAAAATTATTTTTTAAAATTAAATAAATAAAATATCAATAAAAATAATAATAATTAAATAAAACATCAATAAAAATTTACCATTTAAATACATAATTAAATCAAATAAATATATCATTTTACCATTTAATCCCATGAGATAGTTATCCCACCAATTCTATACCATACCCTCTAGGATACAATAGTCTAACATATGTTGGATTGATAGCCCAACCGGACTCTTAATCCGACCTATTAATTTATAACCAAACAATAGACTCTATGATCTAATAAATATAGAGTCCAATCCCCTTATAATCCCTCCAAACAAACACACCCTTACCATATAACAACTTATTCCATACAATCTCAATCCTTTATATAAAAAACCCAAACCAACAATGCTAGAGACCTATATTTGCACCTATGAATACATTCATAATGATGTGACAAGAGTGATGAATCCCATATAAAAAATAGACACTTATTAAATTATATGTAATTGTATCCTCCTTTCTCTCTCTCTCTCTCTATATATAAGAAGCTTTTTTTTCCTATGGCTTATCATTTCTTTTCCTATTTTGCCCTTAGCTTATTTTAAAATTGCTATTTTGCCCTTTAGTTGGTTGGTGAAACAATTTGAGTAGTGGCATTTTAGAAATTATGTAAGACATTTTGGTTGCTTTGGTTGAGAAGGTTTGTTGCATATTTTGGGGAAATTCTATTTTCACACACCTAATTAGCTTAGGGCACATCTTTTCTCAATACACACACGTATTAATTTGATTATCAATTTATTTTCTCAATCTACACACTTAAAATTACAACTATACCCTTCACTCATAACCATTTACATACCACTAATCCTCTTTCCACACACTTTTGATTGATCTTACTTTCACATTGACCCACCCACACCCTTGAAGACTTTGGTTTGAAATGAAACTTTCTCCATTAAAGACTTGCATAGAAGACTTCCATTGAACCTCCATTGAAGATCATTGTAAATCCTCCAAAATAGTGTTAAAGGTAAGAAATATTTCCATTTTCTTATTACATTTATCATTTTGTTATTGCATTTATCATTTTCGGATCTATATGCACTCCATTGGTATAAAACCTTCTATTTTGATCTTGTGAGTGATGGTTTGAGGCTTTCGGCACTGGGTTTCCGAAACAATAGAGTGAATTCGAAACATAACTTTCGAATAAATTGTATTATTTCAACAAATTACTTCTAAAAAAAAAAATAAAATCTCGATTATTAGTTTCCAAAGTTGATGAATTTCTTCGGTTCTGTAGTTCCGAAATGATGCCATGTTTTCGATTGTTTAGTTTTGAAAATTGTGTGTTGTTTCGGCACTGACGTTCCGAATAATTTTTTTCCCTTTTATTTAATGAAGAAAATCAACACTAGTGGTCCAACTGAAAACTGCACACACACACACACACACAAAAAAAAAAAAAAAAAATTACTAAACGAGAAAACTAACATTTTCATCATTGATTTTGCTATCACCAAACATATTTTTTGCTTGAGTTTGAACTTCCATTGGTTTGCAATTCTTCCATATCAAATTCAAGTAAAAATCGTGAAACTAATAAGAAAACGACATGAATAATAGAGTATAAACCTAAACATTAAAGCAATATGATAGATGTTTTGAGGCCCCGTTTGTTTTGGGAGATAGAATGGAGGGGATTGATAGTGAGGGGATTGTTAGTGAGGGGATTGATAGTGAGGGGATTAGTAGTGAGGGGATTAGTAGTGATGAATTGTTAAATTATTTTTATATAAAATAATAAAACAAATAAAAAAATATAAAAAATTAAAAATTATATTTAAAAAAAAAATTCCAATATATAAAAAATAAAAAAATAAAAAAATTTCTAATCCCCTCACTATTTTTCTAATATCATCTCTACCTCCTCCTTACCAATCCCCTCTCCAAGGGTATTAGTAATACCAAGGGACTAATAGTCCCAAGGCTTTCTCCCAAAACAAACAAGGCTATTACTAATACCTTGGTATTAGCAATCCCAATACCCTCTCTTTCACCCAAAACAAACGGGGCCTGAGAGTATTGTTTTGCAAGTAATAGAGGAGTATAGAGTATGCAATAAGCAAAGTGACAACAATAGAAAAGCTAGGGTTTAATTTTTTTTTAACTCAAAAGGTGTACATTGAGATTTTCTTGTTCTTAAAAAAAGTGTATAGAGAATTTTTCCATATAATATTATAGGTGTTGCTGGATGTCTATTATAGTCATTTTATTTATGATATAATTGTCATTAAATTTATATTTCATTAAGTGTATGGCTTGAGCTAATTAGATGTGTGGAAGTAGAATTTCCCCTATTTTGCCCTTAGCTTGTTTGAGAATTTCCTATTTTGCCCTTTTATTTTGTATAATTTACTAATGGTATAGCAATTTGAATGAATGTTTTTTCATAAATATGCAAACATTTTGGTCAATTGCAAAACATAAATATTTTATTTTTTAACAAATTACAAATACACCGATAATGTTTGTTTAAAATATGAATTAGTCCTATAATAATACAAATTACAACTATCGTTTGTTATAAATTTTAATTTAACCTAATAATCAGAAGAAAAAAAATAAAAAAACTACTCTTCTACGCAATAATAAATTATCAAAATTGTTCATTGAAAAATATTTCTCATATCATGTAAAACTATTAATTGACTTAATATTTTATTTATTAACAAAATGGTTAATTGAAAGACATTTTTCATATCATTAAAAATTGTTAATTGACTTAAGATTTATTTATTAATAAAATTGATCATTTATTATGCGAGTATGATTTATTCATTAATAAAATGGGTCATTTGTATATATATGTATTCTCTTATGTTTCTTTATTAGTTCAGTTTTTTTTTTTTTTAGATGGGAATTATCTTATCTCTTTTATACTAAAATATATACTTTATTTTGTTTATCTTTATGTTTTCACAAGTCTTATTGAAAAAGAAAAGAATACAATTATGTTAAAACGATAAGACTTATTATATTTTTTCTAATTATTATTATTTATAATACAATTTATATAATTCTATTATATATCTAATAATTTATTCTATTTAATTTTATAAAATAATATTCTCATTTTTTAAAATTACTAAAATATAAAACTTAAATATACAGTAATAGCACGGGCCTTTGTAGCTAGGATTTTTTTTTAATATTCTAAAAAAAAATAATTTAGAGAATTCACTCATTTTTTTAATTATTTGAAAAATTAACCTATTTTTTGAAATCACATTTTGAAAATATAATTTTAAATTAAAAGTTACATTTTCAACATACAATTTCAACTTGAAATCACATGTTGAAATGCAATATATCTTAGTGAAGTCCATGTCATCATAAAATTGCATTTTTAAGATGCGATTTCAAAGTGAAATTACATATTGAAAATGTGATTTTAATTTAAAATTATATTTTTAAAATGTGATTTCGAAAAATAAGTTAATTTCTCAAATAATTTAAAAAGTGGATTAATTCTCTAAATTATGTTCTTATTATTATTTTTTGTTTAGAATATTTAAAAAAAAAAACTCTTGTAACTAGTATATCTTCGGCCAAAGATGAACAGTTTTTCTGAATAGTTGAAGAGTTGATTTTACCCTTTTCCTTATAACTTCTCGTTTTTTGTTGCAAGGGTATTTATGAAAAAATCCATAGTATAGTATACCCACTCTCTGTGTGTGTCGGGAGTTTCTATTTACGTACACTCATTTTTTTTTTTTAGCACATTTTTTTTAATAAATAATTAGTTCGGAAGTAGATTTTCGAAAATAAGTAATTGGTTCGAAAGTAATTTTTTGAAAATAAACAATTGATTCAGAAGTAGACTTCTGAATTTTTATTATTTTTTTGATATTCAACTTTTGAATGTGTTTATTTGATGCCTATAATAGTAATTTCATCTCAAAAAAAATTTATAATAAAAATAATTTTTATAAGGTGGGTGCAAAGAGGGGAAAGGGGATGTGTAAATAGAAGCCCCCTGTGTGTCTCAGAGAACCCTCCTCTGTCTCTCCTCTCCACTCTTCTCTTTGCAATGGTGATCTCCCTCCACCGATAACGATATTCGACCACCTCCTCTCTCATCTCACCGATCTCCTCCGCCTCTTCAAGCAAGCTGAGAAATATGACGGTATGCTCGATCCTTCTTCCTATATCTACATGTTATGTGTATGGATTATGTGTTTATTTTTGTATTTCTGTAATTAAAATGTTTTTTTTTTTTTTGGTTTAATCGAAAAAGAATGAACTTAGGGTTTACTCTTCCCCAAATCTTCTGCATAGGTTGAGAAATCTGTCAAAATTTATTTATATTAATTTACTGCTGAACATTTTCATGATAAACACAATTTTAGCTGGAGAAAAATAAATTTTAGGTCAAAATCTCCCCATAAGCTACACAAAAGTGACATTCCTCCCCCCCCCCCCCCCCCCCCCAAGATACCTTTTTTGGGGCATTTATCTTCCATCCGAAACAAACAGAACGCGAATTAAGCTAATGCGTTGTAAGGAAAAAGATTGTAACCAGTAATGAAACTAGTATATCTAACTTATAATTTAAATGTTAAATTTTGAGATTTTACTATTTCTTTACTTTTGCTTGCTAGCTTCAAGACACCTAATCACATGGAATGGAGCCTTCTGGAAGGAAAAGTAGTTTATTATTATTGTTATATATATAGGGCTTGGCTGTTATCTCAATTTGAGTGAGCGTTTGGTCCTAGTAAGCCCATTCTAGAACTGGTTTTGGTAATCCGAACAGTTCACTTATTTGAACTCGTTGAGCAGAATATTCATCTAAAAAATCAAGATGTTTAGATATCGGTAGCTTTTAATCATATTTGTTTTGCAAAAATGGATGACAAATATAAATTTAATAATAACCATCCATTTTTTATAATACAAATTTGATTCAAAAGTATAGCTACTGATATCCGATCATCTTGTTTTTTTTCATGAATATTCTATTCAACAACTCCTACAAAGTGAACGGTTTGGATCATCGGAATGGGACTTGTGGTGGGCTCTGTTAACCCCTCAAGTTCTCTCATGCTGAGATGTGAAGATGAGAGAAACCTAATGCATATATATATTTACTTACATTTTGTTGGAACTAATGCTAGTGATATCTTGTTAAACATTAACAGGAAGGGGATGATGATGCTCGTTTTTATGAATGGGATGACCAGTTGGAAAGTATGGTTGCTTTGGATGATGATGAGAGTCTTATCTCATTCATGACAAGCCCACCTTTTACAGATGGCACAGCTGTATATGACATAAACACTTTTCTAAATAATATATGTATGGATAGTTCTGTGAAATGTGCCAATGCATTGCTTGAAGGGAGGTTGGGCATAGATTCAAAAACTGTACTTGATGGTTACAACCTGTTGCATCGTGCCATTTTTTTTGCAACTTATGAATTAGTTAAATTATTTCTTCAGTATGGAGCTCGTACAGATATCACTTGGGATTATAACGTTTACAAAGCGTACAAGGGGTTGCTCCCGCTTGAACTAGCACTTGCTATAATGAGGTACAGAACAAAATATTAAAATAAAGTGGCTAAATATTTACATAGTGCTTATTCTTTCTGATTTTGGCACTGTTTTTTTAATTTACTGTATTGATTGTGCAGAACTTCTCTATATCTGCACTCTTCGTCTCCAGAACAATCGGCTTTTAACTTAATAGTAACACTTTGTGATCCGGACAGAGTATGTCTTTTTGCAAAAGAATTATTACTTGTTAGACCTCATGCTACATATGTTTGGTTTTGAATTTGAACTTAATGAACGAGCTAATATAATTTTCTTCTTCAATTACTTTCTACAGAGTATGGAGTTGGCTATTCCCAAGTTGCTTGCATGGTTCTCCAAGGACATTGAAGAGTTAGCTTACCATTATGCCATGGAAGGAAAGCTCATTGAGTTGGCTATGTTGCTGATTGTGGCTCGAGAAGACGTCTTGGTTCCCATCACTTTTCATGGAAAAGATGGTGCTGGTTTAAATGGAAGTACGACAATCCATGAATGCCTTAAAAATCAATTTGTCTCTCTAATTAACGAGGAGATCAGCTTTATGGGAGAAGTTAAACATGGGAAATTTTCTTAGTTTCACAAGAAGAGGAAGGTTATGAGGTTGGCTATGCTATTGATTGAAGTTTTTGAGAGGGCTGGTAATAGTATTGAGGAATACCTGGAGCTGCAGCAACTTGATGTGTGTATTAATACATGTCCCATCTTCTTTTGTTTTGATGCTTCTTGCTTTCAGAATTAATTTTTATTTTTTATATTTATTTTCAGAATACACCTTGTATGTGAAAATAACTAGCTTCCCTGCGTAATGTGTTGTTAATTTGGTGATTGAAGAATTAAATAGGATCTAGTTATACACACTTTGAACCTTTTCTCTATGTTAAACCATGCCAAACTATATCCTATAAGTATGTTTAAGGCCAAAATTGAAATATCTATTGCTATTCTCTTATAATAAACATAGTTTAATATATATTGGTCGGACTAGTTGGACTCATTGTTTCCACTATTTTATTTTCTTGAATAACAAGTCTGTAAGATTCCATTTATATTGTCTTATGTTTAATCAAAAAGGTTCTCAACTACTCTCTTAAACAGCTTGAGCTTTCTAGGTCTATTTTTAGAACGAGAAAATAAAAGACCATGGTGGGTGGGATTTGGATTGGACCCACATCTCATGGCGGAGCCAAATGCCTTCACAATTAGAACACATCATCACTCCCTTGTAACATTCTATAGTATAATATGGCCTCAAAATAATTATATTTATTTTTTTCTTGTATTTATGAATTGTTTAAGTTGATTTTTTTATAGTTGTGCTGAATGTTATGATTCTCGATTTTTGCAACCAATAGGATTTCAATTCACGATTCTTGATTTCATAACTAGCATCTTGTTCTCCAAGATTGTGTTTAGATTTTGGATTTGTGGGTGAGTTTATAGTAGGAAAATAAAATGAAATGGAAACATAGGAAAAGATCTAAGAAGCACGGACACCTCTCCGGGAGCTATGTATCAGTGTCAGACACGCGTCGGACACGGACACGCGTCGGACACGCGGTTGACACGTGTCTGACACGTCTGCAAAGGTGTCCCAATTTTTTTTTATTTTTTTGTTTTCAGGACACGCTCCGGACACGTCCAGACACGCGACGGACACGAAAAGGGATCAAAGTGCAAAATTAACAAAAATAAAAGGAAAAGAAAAGGGAGACGATCGTGAGTTGAAGTCGAACCTGATCGAAGGGGAGAAACCTAGATCGTGAGTCGAACTGATCAAAGAATCGATCGGAAACCCTAAGAACACGATCGCGAGTAGAAGACGATCGCCAGAAGCAGACGATCGACAACCTAGGTACGTCTCGCTCCTGTTCCTCTCTTCCTCTTCTCCCTTCGTTTCCTCTGTTCCTCTGTTCCTCTTCTCCCTTCGTTTCCTCTTCTCCCTCTTCTCCCTTCGTTTCCTCTGTTTGTGCTGGCCTCTGTTTTTCTTCTTCTTTTTTTTTATTTTTTTCTCTCCTCTGAGTCGACTGTGCTGGCCTCTGTTTTTCTTCTTTTTTTTTTTTTTTTTTTCTCTCCTCTGAGTCGACTGTGCTGGCCTCTGTTAACAGATACAAACAAAAGAAAAAAATTATTTTATTTTATAAATAAATAAAAAATCAGTCTTTTATTTAAAATAAAGGAATAAAAATAAATAATATAATTATAATATAATTTGTTATATAATAAATCTAATTAAATCATATATAATAAAAAAAATCTAATAAAATTTATAAAAAATAATAACAATATATATACATATACTAATAATAAATAATATATATATTTATATACTAATAATAAATAATATAAATAAATAAATAATATAACCCCTAACTTTTTTTTTGGTCTTAAATAATATAAATAAATACAAATAATATATTTATTTTTTAATTTTACATATAATAAATAAAATAAATAAATAAAAATAAATATAAATAGTATATATTTTTTAATTTTACATATAATATATAAATAAAATTATATATATTAAACGTGTCCCTAGCGTGTCGTGTCCCCCATTTTTTGAAAAATTGCGTGTCCGCGTGTCTGTGTCGTGTCCGTGTCGTATCTCGTATCCGTGTCCGTGCTACTTAGGAAAAGATTAATAAAGTAGAAGCTTTTTTTTTTTTCTCTCTCTTTGCAATCCCTTCCCAAATCCAATATCCAAACACTAAATAACGAGATGGAGGTCCCAGCTCCTCCAGCCACTCTTCCATTAGTATCTGCTTGTAAAGATTTCAGTTTCTCTAGTGGGATATCTGAGCTTCCTCATGGAGATATAAGTTTATGATTATATGTTGTTAAAGTAACAAAATTGTACTCCCATGTGCAGTAATGCATATCAGCACATTATTACATAAAGTAATAATTTGGTTCTCCTTATAGGTGCGGAGAAAACAAGTGGAGAAAGATATTGCTCTGAGGCTTGTGGAAGCTGGCTTTAACTTGAACGCTGGAGACTTAGATTTTAGCAGTAGAGACTGGTTTGGGAACCTAATACTTTAGCATTTGTTTTCTTTTTTGGATTGTGTTTCTTCTCTTTATGCACATTATTGATCTATGACTTTTGTGGTTCAGTATAGGTATGTAAACTATTATGTCATTAAATGGCTAGTTCACATTTGAGATTACCCTTTTTTTTACAGGTTCATTTCCTATGATTCCCCTACCAAGTGCATAGAGACTCGATTAGGTGATTTATTGAGTTCTAATTGAAACTTTCTTTTGCTTCATAATTAACTATAAAGAAATGAAAATGGTATGTGAGCTTGTGAAATGTTTTCTTACAGAAGTTAAGTTGTCTCAGTCATGGAGTCCTCGCTTGCCCATGCTGCAGCAAACAAATGTGTTTTCCCCCCCACAGGTTAGAAAATATTTGTTACGTTTTTACCGTTATTTTGATTGTTTCATGTTGCTGGATGTTTTGTTATGTGGATGATTTGTGCCATAACAAACAGCTTTTTTCGCCTTCTATTTTTCCTTGCAAGACCTATAGCTGGAAGACAGAGAAAGAGAAGCGTGAAGTAACAAAATAAGTTAATGACCTACAATGTAGGACGAGATGAGGTTAACTGCTCCTAGTAGTGAACCGAAGCCTAATAAATCACAATTGAAAAATAGGCTTTGGGTGGGTGACGTTGGTTTTTGATGGGTGGTAAATTATGGGGATTCAAGGGTTCCAAAAGTTGCAACAAAATGTAGTAATTTGAGATTAAAGACGCAAAATTTTGGGATTGTTCTTACACCCTTCAATTATTTATCTTAAATTTTCTTTTTTTGATAAGTAAGCAATTTTGTAAACCGAGGCCCCCGAGGGAACGCTTCCTGTGTATGAAAAGATGCCACTGCCAAAAGGCACTCTAGACGCCCTTGCATATCCAAAGGCTCTACAAATTCTATAATTGGTCTAGACCTATGGTGTACATTTTTTTGGATATGGGTGTCAGTCGTGGGTGTGGGTGTCTGGGTTTTGGTCTTGAAAAGCTTCTAGGGTTAGTGTTGTAAGAGGTAGAAGAAAGATTTGTGTTTGTGAAAAGGAAGAGAGTGGAATTGAATTGATTTCTATAACTTGCAGATTGCTTCATTTCTGAAATAGTGCAATTAAAGGGACTGGATAACACTGATTTATGGATTTTAAGGTTAAATTAGTGGCTGATAGGTAGGGGAATAGGTTGGGGATGTTTTGTACTTGATCAGCTAGGGTTTAGCAGCTGAGAAGGGCACTTTTGAGGGAGGTGAACAGTAATACGCAAAGATGAAGAGATAGGAGAAGGAAAGAGGCACTTTTCACCCTCACAACGGTTATGAAAATTTATGTAAATTTGTATAAACTCCAATTTAGTTTCTCACAAGAAGTGTTCAATTACAAGTGTGAGACACATATCCCAAACCCTCATCCAAGTGTGAAGTGTCCAAAATGGATATTTGATATATTTTTAAGAATCCATGTAATATTGGCCAATAGAAAGATTACACTCCTCCCAAGTCCCAAATATACAAAATACTAGAAATAAGGTACATCAATATAACCGACAAGGATGCGGAATATTCGGTGCTATCAAATTGTCTTATGTTTCCTATCCTGCTAACTAAATAAGCCACATCAAGTCAAGCTGGATAATAATCCAATTATTTCTCTTCCCCACCCTTTTCCCTCTTCAACAACTAAGTCATTGGAGTTGCCAGGAACGCCCAAGCCACACTAAACCAAGAGAGGGCCAAAGTTTAAAGCTCTTAAGCCACCAAACAATAGCTGAGTATTGCTTGCACATGTAATCAATTCACAGATAATTTATTAGATAAGTTTTCATTTACTGGAGAGAAGAGATTGGAATTTGAGAGATCTAAACAACATTTGATTAGATAAGTGAGATCTAAATTACGTTGGAACTTGGAATTCAGCATTTAGACAATTGAAATGTCAAAAGATAAATTTAAATTTCCAACTACTCAATCAATGCCACATAAATAACAAATCTGGGATGCAGAGACAAGGTGACAAGGATGCAATTTGTTAAACCAGTCCAATGAAAACACATGTATAGCAGTGTTTCGGTCAGTTCGGTTTCCGCCCGTTGTTTAGTTTTAAAACCATTGATCAACTGTGAGATTGAAATTTTGTAAATTTGTAAACCGCAGCCGACCGAAAGTTGGTTGCAATTGCCTCTTTTTCCAATCAGATCAGATGGATCAGATGGTTTGGTTGGATGATTTGGTTGTTCGAACAGCCCTAGCTGGAGGTTATCAACAACGTTTGACCCATATCTGGCTTGTAATTTTAGGCATATGAGAGGAATAACCACCTTTGGACTGGTCCAAAATAGGTCTCATTTGGTCCGGAAAAATGATTCCACCATGCCCAAAGCCTTTGAGGCTTAACTTAGGCCCAATCAGCCCACCTCTTATTCCACAAAATTTCTTGGAGTGACACAAATCATGGGCATTAACTCCTAAAGTCCCCTAGCCAGGCCCCTCCCCATGCACAATGGGGTTTGGTCCGGGTGATTCAGTTATGCATATGAGAGGAAGAACCACCTTTGGACTGGCCCCAAATAGGTCTCGTTTGGTCCCGAAAAATGATTCGACCAGGTCCAGGTACTGGACCAGGCCCAAAGGCTTTGAGGCTTAACTTAGGCCTAATCAGCCCATCTCTTATTCCACAAAATAATTGGTCTTCTTGGAGTGACACAAATCATGGGCATTAACTCCTAAAGCCCCATAGCCATGCCCCTCCCAGTTCACCATGGCGTTTTGCCCTGCAAATCCAGCCCAATCTGCTTGGCCCATTAAAAATATGCTTCTATTCTGTACAAATTATCCAACCATCCATCTTCTCATGAAGTCCATTATAGAGGAAACATGACGCTGGCACCACCTCCAAGACTCTGGGACCTTATATGATACGCACACAATTCCAGGCACCATTTTATCCAAGCAGTTTCCAAAAACAATTTTGATCTTGTTCTCATCTCCACCACCCCTGCCAGCAAAAACTCCTCGAACACCTTTGCCACATCTTTCCATCCCTTCCCAGTGCCTACCCTTCCATTGTGCAGCTTGAATAATCAACCTGTTGCATCACCTACTGAGTTGTGACATAGTTCACAATGATTTCATGGTTATCACTTTGTAAGAGCATGAATTTGTTAGGAGCTGTGTATGAAAGTAGTGGTTCTTTTTTCATATATAACAAGGAGCAAAATGTTTTAATTAATTGCATTTTCCATTTATAATTGTGTATCAGATAAATATACATATATGTGCATATTATAATATGTATACCTTGTTCGCCTCTTATTCGTGCAGAAAGAAACACTTGGTGATGGTCATTGGTCATCAGTCTCGACTCCCCGTTTCCACAGCACCCATGGCTTATCCTCTGTGATGAAGTCAAGTAATAAAATTCAAGTCCCAAAGTCTGTCCCTAGTTCTACAGATTTGGATATTCAAGTGAAGAATAGAACAAAGGCAATAGAAGATAATGTGCTCAAATGTTTGTCAAGGGTGAAGTTTGTGTATATTGCGATGTTGATCAAGAGGGGAATAAGAATTGCTTGAATCTTGTTGGGACTATCTTTGGAGGTATGAATGACTGCTTCTGATTGTTCTTATTTTTTGTACTTAAATTATGGCATTTACTTTTAGGTAAAATTCCCAATAAGTGCTACTTTTCCCATTTTCTGCTGAGTTCTATTACTTGAGAAATCAGCCCTCTCTACATAGAAATAGGAGTTGATGGAAATTTATTGGAAAAAGGACTTACTGAGTCTTTTTTCAGTTAACTAATTTTTAGTTTCTCTCTCTCTCTCTCTCTCTTTAAGTTTTGTGGAGCTGTATATACATATATATGTATGTATTTGAATTGAAAGTTCCAATTGGCCCCAAGTGTGATCAACTTGAAACCAAATTATATACAAACAATATCACTTATTTAATTTGACTCTTTCTCGACCTTATTGCCTGCACTAGAGGGGGAATTCCAAGGCACCATTGCCCCAATTTGTTTGGTACACAACTCATAATTTGAAGTTTGTTTCCAACAAATTAATGCCAGCTTCTAACCACATTTGGTATTATGCATCATTTGGTGGTTTTAATGATTAAGTGGAGATGCTATCTCAATTTAGTGTTTTCCTTCCTATTCTAGATCATTCATCTGGATTTTGAAGAGTCAGAACTATTAATAATTTAGTTGTGTCGGCTTTGTACTAAAATGTTGTTGGGCAGAGCTGGTTAGATTTGGCAATCAATGATCAACTTTTAAATGATGCAGTTGCTTTGCTGGGAGGAGTTTCATCTTGGTAGAATCTGGAACACTACCTGCTCAAATGTGAATGTATTTAAATCTGGAAGACTACCTGCTCAGACATGAGGGCTTATGCATGTGTATTTAGGTAATGTACTTGCTTTTTATTGGGTCTAGACTAGACTTATAATCTCTCTCTCTCTCTCTCTCTCTCACACACACACACACACACACACACACACACACACACACAAACAAATAAACCTTTTTTGGGCGTGTGTTAGCGTGGCCTCATGACCGCTCCCTATTGCTAAAAAATTGAGAGAAGTTTGTGCAATTAATGAAGCAGCCTTTTTTTCTTACAATTCTTCTTTTGCAGCTTGAATAATCAAATATCCAGAAAGGAGGTTTGCACCTCAAGCACCTTCTCTCTTGCAGTATTATTTTCCTACAGTCAACAAGCTCACACTAGCAGAATTAGAATTGAAAGAGAGAATTTTGATGAAATTATGATATACTTTATTCCAATCATAATAGAAATTCACGAACAAATAGAGAAGGAGGTTGAGTTGAGGTAATGTTCTGGGGCGATCGAATACTGTATCTCTCTTCTCATTGACTATTTGTAGGATCAAGATGCCAAAGCTAAATACCTCAGATTTTATTGAGGATAGCCCATTAATTGCATATTCCAGGGATAAATAACCACTGATTGAATCATTGATAAAAAAAAAAAAAGGAAAGAAAAGAAACTGACTGCAGCAGTACATTTTAGAGAATGTAATTAAAAAATTCTTATTATGTTCCAACAATTTTGCTTGTGGTAGCTTCGCTTCTGTTTCTTTGCTTTTGTTTCTGTCAAAACTTCTAGCTATAGTAAAATCTGATATTTTTGGGTTTATTTCGTTATCTAGTAAAATATTTCCAGCTTTAGATCTGTGTATGATTCTGAGCTTGAAATCTTGACGAAGATAAGTAAGTCCGGTCAATTTCGTTGATAATGTGAAGGCGTGTATGCTAATCTAGTAACAAGCATTGTGTTTGATCTGAAAAAAGAAATAAATGTTACTGGTTCGTTTATTTGACCTGAGTGCCATCAGATTATGATGAAGCAATGTATGAAAAACAATGAACAGCATCTAGTGTAACTAGTTTTTTTATTTTTTATTTTATTTATTTTTGTGCTGAAAGGTTTGGAGAGAACCAAACCAAAACTTCAAAAGATCTGGTGTTAAGAGTCTAGCAATGTATATGACTTTGTTTTTGAACTCATTGACCACTTGTTTGGAATTTTTTGAGAGCGTCTTCATAGCTATTTCTCGTCGGCTTTGCAACATGCCTTGTAGTCGGTTTTGCAACATGCCTTGTAGATACATTGATATTGGCGACTATTCAAGTAACTGCATATCTAGCAATGTGTCTAAATTTTTACTGTGTAAATTGGTCCAAAACCACCCTCTCCAAATTTGTTTTTAATTAAGAAGTTATCGGTTAGCTTGAGTTATGGTAGCTGTTGCAACTCTCGACAGGAATGGATCTAGGATTTTGACTTTGGAAAGGGGGCCAAATTATTTGTAACTCAATTGAGAAAATTTATTGAAAATTTTAATTATATAATATCAATTTTTATTGTTACAAATATTTAATTGCATTATCTTTAACTAAATATTAATTTTTTTTATCAATATAATTAATTTTTTATCAACGTGTGTTATTAAAATAATTAGTTAAAAAAAATCATTTTCCATCCTATTGTACATTTTAATTTTAATAAATTTCATAACTGAAAATATATATTTCAATGTACATGTAAAACTAATACTAAAAAAATCAATCATCAATAAGAAGATAATTCATTACAATAAATATTATCAAAATTTATTTAATTCAATTTCAAGAATGTTATGTGTTAAAATAAAAATAAACACAAATAAGGACTAATATCTGATAAAATCGATTAGAAAATTAATTTTAAAATTTAATAATATGATTGTTTTGAAGGTGCAAACTTTAATTTTGGAGGTGTTAACTCTTAAAAATTTGAGCGTGTGAACATTGCAACTTTGATATTATTTTACAATTTACTATTATAATATTGATATTTTTTAAACTTTCGAGGATGCGATTGCACATGTCCGCCCCTGGATCCATCCTTGACTCTAGAACTTGTTTTTGGCTTTCATTGGTGCAACCTTCATTGAAACTATGCCTCCTAACTGCAAAGTTGGGATGAAGTGCATTTTATTAACGGTTGTACATCTTTCCTATTGAGATTTGAGAGAATTTGAGGGACTTATAAGGTCTATCATGAATTCTATTTCGATAATCTAAATCGTTCATTTTGTATAAAAAAAAAACTAGTTTGATTTAATAATCATAACTGTCATTTTATTGCATTGTTTTCGAAAAAATTGACGACGAATATATTTTTGGAATAGACCATCCATTTTTTTAGAGAAAAATGTTATAAAATGAAAAGATTATGATATCAAATTGACCTAAATTTTTTCATTGATATTATAAATTTAGGGTCCTACAAAATGAATGGTTCAGATCATCAAAACGGGACTTATAGTGAGCTCTTTAAATGCCTCAAGTTTTTTCATATTGAAATCTCAACATGAAAAAAAGTCTAACCTTTTCATCAAACCTAATATTCATTTATTTTTTTGTTGTGCATTAAAATTCATGAAGTTTTAACAACCCATTTGAATCACCTTTTTCCAGAGGTAACTGGCCCGGTCGAGGCCTGCCAAAAGAGTTCGAATCCTCTATAGTATTTTTTTTCTTTTTTGGTAATGCACCAAAACCATGTTGATTTGATATACACGGTAAATAATTTTATAGTGTTATGTATATAACAATCTTCATAATACAAGATTGTAAACTATCATGATTTTTATAAATAATAACATAATGTGAAAAATAAATAATACATCCGAATCTGTTATGCGAAATCTTCGAGTGAACCAAAATTGATTGAACATAAACTCAATATTTATGAAAAAGGTTTCTCTCTTGACCCTCAATGGAATATATTAAATTCAAATTAGTTGATGGGTGATCTAAATATACTTTTATAGATAGAGAGAGGACCAGTTTTCTAATACAATTATAACTCCACTTGCCCATCAAAATAGGAGACTTGAAAATTGCTCCATCTATTGACCAATCAGATAATAGTTTATAATTTAAGATATAGAACCTATTAAACCTATAATTCGTATTGTCATATCATATGGGTCATCGTAATGACTAAATAATTAAATTTAATCTTACATTCTTCTACTTGGATCATATGATAACATACATCACGATTTAATAAGGTAAACATTATGCGTGCGATAAACCATATCCAATTTCACTTTAATTTAGTCATCATCATAATATTATAATTAAATAGTTCGCTAATACAAGTCATGTACCACAACACTAGCAACTAGTCTAATATAGTCCTTAAGTGATGAGTGTATTTAAAAAGGCCAATAATATCTTCTTCTTTTTTTAATCAAAGACTATTCTTATTATTATTCATTCATTCTCATATATGTATGTACACCATTCATAATAGGAAATATATTAGAAATATAGTTAATGAGATCTCAAAGTGTCAAATAACACAATCAATCATAAAGTAGTTTATAAAAACATAAACATCATTTATGGATTACGTTCAAGGCATATTCAATTGATAAATTTCTTAATTGTCTTGAATAGTAATCCCTTTATCAATAGATTTGCACTTAAAAGTTGTCTACTTATATGTTTTATTGACACTTTCTGTTTCTGAAATTGTCCTTTAACGACAAAGTATTTCAATTATATGTGTTTAGCATCATTAGAATACTTGTTATGCTAGAAAAATAAAATAATTGTGAAATTATTACAATAAATTCTCAACGACTTGACAACAAAGTCGACAATACCAAGTCCTAAGATAAAGTTCTGCAATGACAATTTATAAATTATGGTCTCAAAGCACACCACAAATTTAACTTTCATAGAAGATATTTATGATAGTTTGTTTCACACTTTTCTTGATATTGCTCTTCTGCATAATAGAAAGACAGAACTAAAAGTGAACTTTCTACTATCAATACATTTTTTAAAGTCTGAATCTAAGTAGTCAATCAATTCAAGATTATCAGACCTAATAAATATGAGCAAGTAATCTTTTATTCTTTATGATTGCCTTATGACTTTCTTATCTGAGCATTAAACTTCTTTGACCACATATCTAGCATTATATCATTTTGTATTGCCTTTAAAACAATAAACATTTTTGTATCTTTAGGCAATTCAATGAGATCTCTAATTTTATTTTGGTCCATTGATTTCAACTCATCATTCATGAGATCAATTCATTTAGTAGAATTTACACTTTCTATGGCTTGTAAAAACAAAACCGAGTCTGTACTTATCCCAATATCATAATAAGATTATTATAGATATACTACATGATCATCCAAAATGACAAATCTCTTTATCTTATGAGATCTTTTTAATGTTATTTCTTATGGTTCTTCTACAACTTTTTCATTGGTGATGATTATATTATGGAGTAATTGATTATTCATTTATTGTTTCAAAACAATAAGTTGTTTAACAACTATAGCAACGATAACTTCCTTCAAAGTTAAGACTAAAGATAATTGTACCCAAACTTACTGAATAATCACATTTCATGATTTATCACTCCTACTGATTTCACCATTCTTATTAAATTTGATATTATTAGTTTCTGCAATTCTTGTACTATGGCCAAAATAGTAAAACTAATACCCTTTGAATTTTTCAAGGTTATCAACAAAGTAATCATTGATTATTTTAAAATTCAACTTCTTTTTATGTACATCAATAATTCTAATCTTCGTTAGACAACCCCAAATATGTAGGTGTCTTAAGTTCGGTTTCTTTCTTGTTCATAGTTCAAAATGGATGTTTGGAATTGCATTACTAGGAATCCAATTCAATATTTAAACAATAGATTATCACATCCATAATGATTTGGATATTTAGAAATTACTTAACATACTTTTAAACATATTCATTAGAGTACATTTATGCTTATTAGCTACATCATTCACAAATATCATACCTTTCATAGAGCTTAACAAATAGACTTGTTCTTTGCACTATCTTTATGATTTTCACCTTTTTGTTTAATTATCTTTCTTTCTTAATTATGTACACCTCAATGATGCTCATTACTAGAGATTCGTTATGCAATGAATAAACAAAATCATAAAGTGAAAATTCATTTACAAAAGTAAAAAAATAACTTCATTTACCAAACACAAGGTGTCAAAATGCCCATTAATGTATTTGGTTAATATCAAGAAGCCCTTGAATTGTTTTTCCTTAATGCAACCCATACTCCCACTAAAAGTAATAAAATGTAAATTCAAAAGAATCTCATTTTTATTAGTTTGTATAACTTTTCTCAAATTAAATACTATAACCTTTTATGCCACAAGTTTGAGGAGTTTTCATTATCAAGCTAATATTTAGAGTCAACATAATGATGCAAGGCAAATAAATTTTTGAGAAAAAAAAATCATCAAAATTTAATTTGTACAAACCATCATAAATAATATCCGAATAAACAAAAGAGGTATTCTTAAATTTTTATTCTGAATTTTGAAAATAACCATCAAGTTTAAGTTTGGACAAAACAATAAATAATTTTCTAAATTAGAATAAACTTGAAATTTTTGAAACAAAGTCTAAATAATGGTCAGTGTTCCAAAATAAACGATAAGTCTCAATAATTTTAATTAGAGTTTTAACATAACTAGTTTGAAAATAATCTTACATCATATTTAAAATTGAAAACAACTCCATGTATTGACCAATCACATAATGAATATGGAACTATAAACCTATTAAATTTATAATTTAAGAAGAAGAAGAAGAAGACCAAAATGCAAGGCAGCAATATGCATTAAAAAATATCAAATAGTGTGCTAAAGGTTCTGGTAGTTCTGTCGAAATTGCATCTTGTCTATATACTCTTGTGATGCGGTCAACATCTCCGCAGAGTTGGAATGAGCAGAAAATTTTTAATGGAAATCATTTTACCTACAATGAAGAAGAATATTTTATTTCCTAAAATATTTGACTTATTTTTTGATCCATCAAATAATAATAAATAAATAAAATATATTTGAAAAAAATGTTTTAGGATGAAATAAACATAGCCATAGTTTCATCACAGAGTATTATTTTTTTATTTGCCATTAATTATGTGTTTAAACATTAAAAAATAAAAATATTGTGATAACCACACCATGCATATCATAATTGCTTTAATTTAATTATGTGGAACTTGAATTTGAATTATATGTTTTGTGTTTAATTTATGTATCTGTCTGATCCATGAAGTATCTGTTAGGAATTCTGTTCTGAATTAGAAATTGAAAGTCTAGATGAATTCATAAATCAAAATTGAGGAGCTTAATTAGTTTGATTTATTATTTAGAGCTTTTTGGGAATTTTAATTAAAATTTGATTCAATTTAGTAAAATTAAGATTTGTTTAATTAACCTTAAGTCTTGATTAATTAGCCTAATGTTAATTAAGTGTATTAAGCTAATCCAACATATATATATATATGTGTGTGTGTGTGTGTGTGTATGTCTTGAGAAGAGGATGAGTTCATTGTATTTTTTTTGCTGGAGAGTTTTAAAGAGAGAGGGAGAGCTTAGCTTAGAGAGAGAGCCCAAGAATTGCAGAAAAGAAGGGGAATTGAAGAGTATACACTTAGAGGTTCATCAATTCAAGCTCTAGGTAAGAATTTGACCCTTAAATCATGTAATTAATCCATAACTAATGTATTCATGGAGATTTTGAGATTATATACAAGAAATTTGAAAGAATTAGCTTAAAGATGATGAAAAATGAATTAGACATACTGCATACATAATTATATAATGTTTCTTCAAGTTGAGCATGAATTTTGTCACTTATGTTAAATTTGAGAGTTGAATTATACATGCATATTTGATTTACAAAGTTTTGAAGTGTAATTTCATGTTTTGAAAGTAATGGAAAAAGAGTTTGAAAATAATCCTTACATGCATGAAGTTTTAAGTTCCAATTTTGTTAAATTCATGAAGCTTTGAGCAAATGGGTGGCAAATGGTCATGTATTTATGTTTATTGAAGTGTTTTCATGCCTTAGAGTAAGCCATGCAAGAGCTTTGCCTTTGAACTTGCATTTGGACAATTTTTCATTCAGTTTTAAAAACCAAGAATTTGACCTCATTGCTCGAGCGATAAAGTTGTCATTCAAGTGCACATTTCTATTATCTAATACTCTTGCAGAGTTTTGCAGACCGCTCAAGCCACCAATAGTTTGCTCGAGCAAACTCACTTAATCCATGCATTCTGCTCGAGTGATCAAGTCTTCGCTTGAACCTACTTTGAGACCATCCAGTACTTTTGCAAACCATGCAGACCACTCGAGCAAACACCTTGTTTTCAACATATTTTGAAAATTGCATTTTGTCCATATTTTTCATCTTCATCTCTTTCCGAACATTCCTATGCATGAATTAAGCCTCATGAATGAGTTAATAAGCTAGAAATTGACTTAAACAAATTGAATAGAAATGAATGATTCGATTAAGTTATGTGTTTCAATGTGTGTTTGTTCATGTGTTATTTGTAGGTTGATCCACGGAGGAGTATCAACCAATCTAATCACTATGAGTAATATCTTAGTAAAGATATTTTCATTAAGTTTATTTTCTAAATGTTTCGTCATGGTATGCTTTTTTGAACTTAAGATTTCTTAAAGATAATGAGCTTTCCATTTGTCTGTACTATGTGATATCTGTTAATGAATTTAATGAGATATAAATGTGTATGATAGACTCAAGGTCGTTTCGTATATTTGTTGAGTTTGTAAAGACTGTCTTGTTTGATATATCTATTATGTGCTAGACCAAAGGATCATCTTGTTGTATATCTATAATGTGTTTGACAAAATGGTCATTATATCGTTCCGATATAGCTATAATGAATTGGACCAAAGGTCGTTCTATTATGTTGCATTCTGTTTTGTACATCTGTCTACTGTTAATTGGGTGCAACCCAATACCTGATACCTTTGAAATGTTCTATGAAAGTTTGTAAGATATGTCTCTATTTTGATTCTAATATAAGATGGCTATGTATCTGTTCCGAATCTGATATAAGTATATGAATGTGAATCTAATTCGAATGTTTCTGTTTAAGTATTGAAACTCATTCATTAAACCCCTTTAATTTGATGTTACTCATTGGGCTTTAGCTCACTCCCCTTTACCTATATATATAATATATATATATGTAGGTGAGCAGCAGGAAGTTCAGCCCTAGAGTTTGCTTAGAAGATCACCTTTGTTTTGTGAAGTCAGTCAAGGAACACTTCCGTGATAAAGGCTTTTTCTTTTGTTTTTGTTTGGTCACATGAGACCACGATATGTAAATAAGTTTTTGTCCTTTTGTAAACCTATGACTTGTACTCTTTGTACATATATGTGTATATGTTTTGGAAGTGGGTTATAATGTATAAGTTTTCTATTTTATGCACAGCTCATTGGACAAATTTATTAATCATTTATTTATTCTCATTCACTTCAGGCCCCGTATAATTATGATATTTTGAAATTCTGTCTGAGGTCGTAGGTAATCTATAAATACTGGCCGGTCATGATCCAAACCTTTAGAGGCGAGTTTGAGTCGTGACAAATATGCATATGATAAGACTTAAAAAGGTAAACAATAAGACAAATCACAAAATTTACACTTGGTAAAACAAAAACATATTTTTTTCCTTTTGTTTTCATAATTGTTGTTTGCTCTATATCGGAGTTCATTCAATAATCAATTATTAGTTACCCTTCATATTCTTTTTTAATTTTTTTTTAATAAAAAACTCAGTAAAAAATTGTGAAAACCTACATTCTCTCAATACTAGCATACCAACATGCTAATCTCATCAATTTCTCAACAACTTCCTACTTCATGGATATTCAACCATAAAAATGAACTTGCCAAAATCGTTTATCATTTCTTAACAATGAATCTCTACATAATATCTCAATTTTTCCCCAAATCTCCAAAATCTAGGGTTTTCACCAAAACTAGGGTTTCTCGTTTCTGAAAAGATTTTTTCTCAAAAGAAGCTTGCAATACTCAACATACTTCATAATCTCAAGATTTGGAGAAACATTTGAAAAACCCTCTTTAAATCATGTAAAAATCTCATAAATCAAACCCCAACTCAATATACATACAAAACATCATCAAAACAAGAATAGATGTGCTAAAATTTATGCAACTCAAAGAATATCCCTACCTCAAGTTATTGAGAGGAGAAGAGAAGAAAAACCCTATAATTGACAGTGTCGAATTTTGATCTCCACCACACAAGTTGAAGCTCTAGATGAGCTCTCCAAAGTTTCCCAAGGAACTAAGGTTGAAATCTTAATGGATTGAGAGAAATCAAGGAAAAATGATGGTTGGTGGAGTAAATGTGAGAGAAAGAGGAGGAAATAAAATATGTAAAGGGAGAGAGATGTAATAATGTGAAGGGAAAGAGGGGAGAAATCAGCTCAAAAGATAAAAGAAGAAAAAAATTTCGGAGTCTTAAACATTTCCACACATGTGCGCCTTTTGCCACATGTGCAGCACATCCTCCCACACGTGCGAGCCCTGGTTGCACGTTCAATCCCTCCTTTTCTGCACGTGCTTTTATTCCAATAGCAGAGCCTCCAAATTCTTCCACTACCGCACGTGCAACACTCTACCTCGCACATGCAGCTAAGCCCCCTGCACATGCAATTTTTGTTTAACTGAGCGTTTTCCTAAGTTTAGCTAGGTGTTTCTACATCCTAGTTCCGCTTTTGCACCTAAAACAAGGAAATTCTAAGCTCAGAAATAGTTTAGGATTACCACACCAGGAAAAAAATACGAAGTGTGGTGAACTCACATGGTCGACGAGGTCTCGGATTTAAATTAAAGGTCTGAATCAAAGAAATAAACGGAAGTAAAAAAGGAAAGTAAGACAAGTTATACCCGAGACATCACATTCTTTCTTTCTTTCTTTCTTTCTTTTTTTTTTTTCTCCTCTTATTATAAATATTTTGGAAGTCTATGCCAATCTAATGTAATTTCAACTTGAGATAGAAATAGTTTAAACAAGAGTGTTGCTATTAGCACCTACCTAATTTCTTTGGACCACGCAATTCTCATTTTTTATATATTACAATTATACCCTGAGATAAAATTATATTAAAGGACAACTTTTAATGGAACACCCACCCACCAAATGAAAACAATTAGAATGATACTATACAATATTGTACACCCACCTCCATCTCCATCTATACGTATTCCTTACCAACCTAAACCCTAACTGTATTCTTATTCATCACCATGAAAACTCACGTATTCATCTTCAATGAAAAAATTTGAAATCACCTAATTAGTTAACGTTTTGTTCAGTGGTTTCAAATGTATTTGGTATTCCAAATAAGTTAACGTTGCAAATAATCCTATTACAGACTCCTAGTTTTTACACTTGTGATTGTTTTCACTATTCGTTGATACATATAGAGCAATAAAGGATAATGACAACAACTCTGATGAGGTTGGCGTTGCATTGGTAAGTTTATCTATCTTGCATTTACGATTCTGGGTCATTTTTGATTCGGTACTGGTTTGCCGACTATTAAGGTTCTATTCAGTAAAAAAGTATTTAATAGATACATTTAGTTTAGTAATAAAGTGCAGAGCATAAACATTTTGTTTGGCATTGGAATGCCGTATGGTTTCATTTTGTAGGAATTTTTTTTCCCTATTTCTGTTTTTTCTAAGGGTTTTTCCTTCTAAACCCCCTCTGTATCGAGGGTTTTACCCCAAAATAAACAAAAAAGAATATGTGATGAGGAGTTGGAGGTTACCTAAGAGAAGAAGAAAGAGACCGTCGAAGAGATTTTCAATTGAGATACCGTCATTCATAATGATAAGGAGAAAAAGGCCATCATTTATGAGAGAAGGAGAAGAGGGCGAGAGTCGATTCGTCTCTCAATTGTTTGTCATTCTCAATCGTTCATCGTTTACTGAAAGAGAGGGTGTGTAAAATTAGGTGGGTGTGCACTTGGGTGTGATAATATTATGAATATGGGTAAAATTAATATTAAGTGGAGTGTTCAAAGAAATCTTATTAAAATTTAAGATTTAAGATGGTGGGAGTTCAAAGAAATAAAGAGTCCAAAGAAATTAGGTAGGTACTAATAGCAACCTTTTTAAATAAATTAAAAAATAGTTAATTATCTAAATGTTGAAAAATAAATATATTTTACTTCTACTTTTCTAATTATCAATTTTCAACTCGAAAAGAATTACATTGAAAAAAACCTTGGCATGATTAGTCCCAGTACTTATTATATAGTTTAATGAATCAATAAGCGTAAAAAGTGAAACAAAGTGACGAAATAAAATCGGCTATAATTAATATTTCTCATTAAAAATTTTGAATACCAAAAAATAAAAAAAAAATACAACAACGAGTTCCATGTCAACTAGGGGTGGGAGCGGGTCCGTTGCGACCACAAAATCTCCAATTTGCCGTCCGTCTGTCAAATTGGCGAATTAAAAAAAATCAATCTGCATCCGTTCGCCAATTCGGCGGATGTGGATTGAGCCGATTAGCGGATTGGCGGATAGATGCGAATCAATTTAGCGGTTTAAAATTTTATAAATTTTTAATATAATTCAACTTGTGCACTTCCTAAAAAAAAAAATATTATAATTAAAGACTTAAAAAAGTATTACAATTACTGCATATATGCCTCTGTATTATTATATCTATATCTATTTTTAAAAATAAAAATCAACCAACATATATCATCTTTTTTATTTATTATTTTTAGAGTTAGATTTAAAAATAAAAAAACATAGATAAATAATACATTTATTTTTTTCAATTCAAAAAATATATTCAAGTTGAAAACTTTTTTTCAACAGAATAGTTAATTTTTTTTTTTCAATGGAAAACACAAATAGAATATGTAAACAAATTGAAAACATAAAATTTTACAAATTACTAGGGGTGCTCGCAATTTGGTGGTTCAGTTGCGGCCAAAAGAACCTCAAATCCGTCATCCGTCCAAAACTAAGCAGATTGAAAATATAAGGTAAATTACATTGACACCTCATGAGATTTATGTTTATTACAGTTCATCCCCTCACATTTAGAAAATTACATTAACCCCCTGTTAATTTAATTTTATGTATGATGATCATTACAGTGAGAGGAGAATTGTTATGAAATTTTAAACCTCATGGGGCAATCTGTAATGAAACTTCAAACTTCAAGAAAGGGGATGTAATTTTCAAAAGATGATAAAAAAAATTATAATAAACATAAATTTCAGAGGGTGTCAATGTAATTTCTCCAAAAAAATATATTGAAAATCTAAAAGGTAGAATCAAACAGCCTGTCTTTTAAGATACAAAAGGGTTTTAAAATAATGTTGGGAAACTTTAATGATGGTCCTATATGGTGATGTGATGTGATATTCTAATTTGTTTTTTTATTTTTTTCGAGACTTTTCTCAAATTAAGTCTACTTACTAAGTTATTTCTCAAACTGAATCTAGGTTGGTTGAAATTTTTAAAATAAGCTGAAGCGTGTTTACAAAATACACTTTTAACATGTTTCTAACTTAGGCGCACAAAATGAAAAAAATTGTGAAAATGTAATTACAAAACACACTTTTAATTAAGAAAACGTTGTTCCTATTAGCATTTTTATCGGTAAGTAAAAGCGCTATTTTCAACCACGCTTTTAACATATATTAAAATGTAATCAAAATAAAAGTCAAGTGGGATTGTAACTCAAATGGTAGTGCTCCACCTTTTGCATGGGAGAGGCACGGGGTTCAATCTCCCGCATCTCCAAACTCCTATTATTTTTCAAATTCAATTCAACTTTTTTTTTTTCTTTTTTTCTTTTTCCTTCCACTTACTCTATACTTTATATATTTATTATATATATTTTTTTATCATAAAAAGTAAAACGTTTGTTTGGTTAACTTAAAAAATTCTCTATAGAATATAAATTTTTTCAAAATGTCAACATAATTGTTTAAAAAATATTACTGTTTAGGTCCAAAAGTTCATTTTCTAGACATAGTGATGTGTCAAGAAAATTATTGGTTTAAAATTAAATATTCTTTAATTATCAAACAATTATCTTTTTGACACATCATTGAATTTATAAAGTGGGTCCACTGATGTGTCAAAAGATAATTGTTTGACAATTAAATAATATTTAATTTTGAACAAATAATTTTCTTGGCATATCACTAGGTCTGGAAAATGAACTTTTAGACCTAAATAGTAATATTTTGGGTTAATTACACTAATAGTCCCTATAGTTTGGGACTTGTGTCACTTTGGTCCCTGACTTTTCAATTGTGACACATTTGATCTTGAATTTTGAATCTTGTTCCAAATAAGGACAATTGAAAATATTATTAGATTTTTCAAGGATAAAATCATCAATTTAATAAAATATAAACTAATTTGACAAAAATAAATGTCAAAATTTTTTTTTTAATTTTTTAAAAATTATTTTTATCCACCAATGATAAAATTATGTAAAATTAATAAAAATTACATGATTAATTTTTTAAAATTAATTTTTCATGATCATCATCCAAACATATAATAAAAATTAATTTGATAAAAAAAATAAATGTCTAAAAGATTTATCAATTTTACATAATTTTATTTTTAGTTGGTAGAAATAATTTTTAAAAATTCAAAAATATTTGTTTGACATTTATTTTTGTCAAATTAGTTTATATTTTATCAAATTGACAATTTTACCTTTGAAAAATCTAATGATATCTTCAATTGTCCTTATTTGAAACAAGATTCAAAATTCAGGATCAAATATGTCATAATTGAAAAGTCAGAGACCAAAGTGACACAAACTCCAAACTATAGGGACTATTTGTGTAATTTGTCCTAATATTTTTTAAACAATTATGTTGACATTTTGAAAAAATTTGTATTAAATATTCTTTAATTGTCAAACAATTATTTTTTGACACATCAGTGGACCCACTTTATAAATTCAGTGATGTGTCAAAAAGATAATTGTTTGATAATTAAAGAATATTTAATGTTGAACCAATAATTTTCTTGACACATCACTATGTCTAGAAAATAAACTTTTAGACCTGAATAGTAATATTTTTTAAACAATTATGTTGACATTTTGAAAATATTTGTATTTTATAGAGAATTTTTGAAGTTAACCAAACAAACGTTTTACTTTTTTTGATAAAAAAATTACATAATAAATATATAAAGTATAGAGTAAGTGGAAGGAAAAAAAAAAAAAAAGAGTTGAATTGAATTTGAAAAATAAATGGAGTTTGGAGATGTAGGGGATTGAACCTCGTGCCTCTCCTATGCAAAGCGTGGAGCACTACCATTTGAGCTACAACTCCATTTGACTTTTATTTTGATTATGTGGGGACATATTTTTAAGTAGTCTACGTGGCCGAAGTTGTTAGCCGAGGTGCCATGTGGGCGGACCATGGTGCCGAGATATGGTGCGATAATACCGGAATTCAAGATATTTGGATAAAGGACTAGAGTCTCAGATGACATCAAGCTACCTATTTGGATAGAGATGAGACTCTTGAGGGAGTTCATCTTAATTTGAATAGTGTAAGTTGTGATAAATGTTATCATTGTAAATGATAGAGTCTCATGAAGTAAGACTTTTAGGGAAAGTTAGACATCTGATCATTATAAAAATGAGGCACCTTAGTGGGTCTAAGATATGCTTTATTGGATATGCTTTTATGTTTTCATTGTTGAAGTTTAAGTACTTGTATTGATATCTGTGAGAGATAAGATTACTGACTTGATCGTTGGAGTGTCCCCGGGTGGACGAACCACCGCGGTATTCTCATATTCTTGTTGGCAGGTGTTCGAGCTTAATCTATTCTGCCGGTGCTCTCCAGCTGAGTTCCCTGTTTGGTTGTGTGGTTGGAAATTAACACCCATAGATTACATTTTAATATATGTTAAAAGCATGGTTAGAGATAGCGCTTTTACTTACATATGAAAAACACTAATAGAAACCACGTTTTCTTAATTAAAAGTGTGTTTGGTAATCACGCTTTTACGATTTTATTCATTTTGTGTGTTTGGGCCAGAAACATATTTTGGGAATTTCAGCTAAACTAGGCTTAGTTTGGAAAATAACTTAGTAAGTAGGCTTAGTTTGGGAAAAGCCCCATTTTTTTTTCTTTCTTGTTTGACACTTTATTAGAGCTCATGTTAAAATTCTAGTGTTAGAGCTCTCTATAACTACCTATTTTGAAATACAAGTGTAGGTATGTAATTTTAGTGATAGTTGTTATTTTAGTACATGAAAAATCTAGAAACCTCCTAGATGTTGATTTGTGATTATGTATAAATTTTAAGCAGAATAAAACAATCCCAATCAAATAATCAAGAGAAAGAGACACAAAGATTTTACGTGGAAAAACCACAATTGGACACCTTCCAATTGTGATAAAAAAACCATGGGCAACTGCCATAAAAACAATCCACTCAGAAGATTTAAAGGAATTACACAGGTATCACTCTCAATTATCTAGCGAATCCATAACGCCTAATTGAACCAACCTCTATGTGCCTCTTCCAACCCCATCTTCAGCACGGAATTGTCTTTCTGATGAGCCACTCCGGATTCCACCAAAGCTTCAGGCTCGAATTCTTCAAAATTCACAACTAAAGAACAACTCTCTCTTTTGTGTATAACAAACAAACCTTTGATGTACTCTCTTTAAACCATGAGTTGAATACTCAATAAAATATCAAAGAAAAACATAACAAAATATCTCCAGATATAGACCTTTAAGAACCAAAAAGAAGATCTGGAGAGATTCAATGAATGAATCAATGAATAGCCTAGATTTGGGAGAAACCCAACTATTTATAGAAAACCAAAGCAATTCTAGTTGGGAAAGAAAACCAACTTCTTGCAGAAAATCAACTTCTTGCAGAACTCCAAAGTAATCCTGTTTTTGAAGGAAACCAACTTCTTAAAGAACTCTTGTTACAACCTTGGTTTTGATCCATGGAATTTGACAACAAAAGGTCCTAACAATCTCCCCCTTTGTCAAATCCTGGATAAAACCAATCTAAAACGAATTTTCTAACAAAATCTCTCAAGCAGCACTACCAACTATGAACCAACACTCAAATTCATGCTCTTGAACAATTATCCTGAAATAAAATAACCACACACAAGCCAACCAAAATATGTGGAACTAGATTAAATAACAAAATATAAATCAATCCATAAACAAAATACTAACAATCCAACTGTACCAAAGAAGGATATAAGCAAAAGTAAAAACACTGTACCATCAACCAAACTATTGTACCATCAATATACATCAAACACTGGTAATGATGAACCAAACTCCCCCTTATTAAAAAACAACCACAAATACTGAAAACAGTGAACAAGAAGAAAAACGACAAAAAATAATATGGTGGAGCAAGTAAGGAATTTCAGATTTGTACCTTAAAACACACAAGATTATCCAAGAAGCACAATTACTTGAAAATACAATGTGCACAGCCTCTAGAAAATTCCTCATGAAAGAAAGTGATGCATTATGTGAAAAGCATAGATCCCATGATAAAAGTATGTGTGTGACTCTTGGAGTTCGACAAACACAAGATTCAAATTCTAGTAGTGATATGAAAGCTGGACCTCCGACAAGAGAATCTAAGCACAACTAAGGAAAGTCAAACCACTAGGAATCAAGGGGTATTTGGTGAGTAAAGACGGAGGCTCCCCCTCAATCAATGAATCCTTTATTTTATTTTATTTTTTCACATCTTTTTCTTTTCTTTCTTTTGCACATTTTTTTTTCTTTTTCTTTCTTGTGCACATTTTTTTTTCTTTTCTTTTACACACTCATTGGCGGCTAACACGCTCAAGAGTATGGAAACCGAACCAGAGAAGCATGGATATAATAAGGATGGCCTGGTTGGTGACTCTGAGGTAGCTTTTTCCTCATGGCTGGACTACAAAAAATAGAGGGGAAAGCCATGGAGATGCAAAAAGATGGAAGGTGGTTAAGAGACTCAACATCACCCATGATATGCTAGTATATGTCAATTCCTCTAGAAAAGCAAAAGATACAATGCCAGAAGTCCATGAAAAAAAACACTAAGTCGGAAGACTCCGATATTTGCTAATCCAAGAGTGTGTACAGAATGAGACATACTAATCAAATAACACACACTCCAAAATGAGTAATGACCAGAGAAAGCACACACATGTTAACATGTAATGGATATTCTCATCAATTCCAATATGCACCAACGACATCTCAAAAAAAAAAAATCAAGCTTGCAAAACCATACTAAGAAAAACTTTTTGGATTTTTTTTTTTATATAACCAAAGGAAGAAAAAAAACAAACATGCACACATTTAAAAAAAAAAAAAAAAAAAAAAAAAAAAACACACACAGAGACCCAAAAAAACTAAACAGAGTAAACACATTAACACAAGTCAAGTTTTCTCACCCAAATCTTTTTGGTCTTAACAAAATCAAGTCTAACGGTCTTGGTAAATGTCGTGGTATTGTGAACACCCTCATGAATCTTGGTATTCCGCCTAGACATGTAAGGTTGTCTCCTAACCCAAAAAGTATTCGTATTTCTACCCTTTTGAGATACTCTCCCATACAACTTATAACAAAAAGGGCGAATATGACCATGCATACCACAATGATGACAAATAAAAACAGGATGTACCTTATTTTCTTTTACCTTACCAACTCTAGGAAGTTTGAGAAGTCTATCCTCATGTTGAATCTTTTGTCCTCCTTTTCCTTGAGTTCTTGTATCATGAGATGTAGAAGCACTCTGTTTTTGCTCTTTCTTACCTCCAAAGCCAATGCCACTCTTGTCAGAACAGATTTGTTGAGACCCAATGATATCCTCCAAAGTCTTTGATCCTTTGTTCCAAAGACTAATGGTAACCATGGCAACCTTGAGCTCTTCATTTTTCTTGATCATCAGTTCTTCCAAAGCAACTTGAGACATCTCGAGAGATTCAATCTTTTCTTCATACATGGCACGAGTTTCCTGTAGCTCATTCCTCTCTGTCTCACAAGTCAACAGTTTTGCACAAAGAGCTTGTTGATCATCAGCTATCTTGATGGTATTGATCCTAGCCTCGGAAATCTCCTCCTTAAGTTTGACATTCTCACATTCACATGCTTTGAGTTTTGTTGTGAGTTTGTCATTTAATTTGAATAACTTAAGAGACTCTTTATATAACTTTTTATAAGCTTGCTTAAGCTCTTCATTATCACTCTCCGAGGATTCATCATTAGTGGTATTCTTAACCAACCTCTTTGAATCCATTATCACAAATCAAACAAGATCTCGTTCTAAAAAAATATATTTTTGTTTTAAACAAAATAGAACGACCCGCTCTGATACCAATTGAAAAATCTAGAAACCTCCTAGATGTTGATTTGTGATTATGTATAAATTTTAAGCAGAATAAAACAATCCCAATCAAATAATCAAGAGAAAGAGACACAAAGATTTTACGTGGAAAAACCACAATTGGACACCTTCCAATTGTGATAAAAAAACCACGGGCAACTGCCACAAGAACAATCCACTAAGAAGATTTAAAGGAATTACACAGGTATCACTCTCAATTATCTAGCGAATCCACAACGCTTAATTGAACCAACCTCTATGTGCCTCTTCCAACCCCATCTTCAGCACGGAATTGTCTTTCTGATGAGCCACTCCGGATTCCACCAAAGCTTCAGGCTCGAATTCTTCAGAATTCACAACTGAAGAACAACTCTCTCTTTTGTGTATAACAAACAAACCTTTGATGTACTCTCTTTAAACCATGAGTTGAATACTCAATAAAACATCAAAGAAAAACATAACAAAATATCTCCAGATATAGACCTTTAAGAATCAAAAAGAAGATCTGGAAAGATTCAATGAATGAATCAATGAATAGCCTAGATTTGGGAGAAATCCAACTATTTATAGAAAACTAAAGCAATTCTAGTTGGGAAAGAAAACCAACTTCTTGTAGAAAATCAACTTCTTGTAGAACTCCAAAGTAATCATGTTTTTGAAGGAAACCAACTTCTTAAAGAACTCTTGTTACAACCTTGGTTTTGATCCATGGAATTTGACAACAAAAGATCCTAACAGTACATTATCGTATTTAGATTACAATCATTTTATTTAAGTCACATTGCCTCTCTATTACATCATTTCAAATCCAACTCATATTTTATATTTTTTTGTAAAAAATCAAAAAGTATACTAATCTAGTATTTCCCAAACAACCTTAATTTCTAAATAAAAAATATGGAGCCAAACTCCCCACTATCATTTTTCTATTATTTTTTTTTGATACAAGATAAATGATGGGATGTTACTAATTTGCAAATAGAATGTGGCTTCCTGTCTTCTAATTTGATTGAAGAATTCAATTCTGGACCACTCAAACTATTACATTTTTAGTACATTTTAAGTAAATCATTTAGGTAAAGAATTAGATTAATTGAATATCGATAGATATATATATTTAGATTATATTTAACTTTATAAAAATAGACGAGCAAATATCATTTTAAAAATAAATCATTTTTTTAAAAGTAAATGTGATACAAACATGTCTACCAATATTCAATCAATTAAACTTTGTTTTATAAATGATATGCTTGAAATTAAAAATTAAGTGATTTAAATGATCAAGATAAACAAAATATGAGCCTCGATTATTCAGAAAAAAACTAGACCCTTCAACCTGAGGAAAGCCCGGTTCTAGAAGGCATTAGATTGGTATGTAACTTGTGCTCCCTACCAAGCATGTGTGCATACAATTTAGTTTTTCTTAATAATTCAATAATGATAGAGATTCCTTTTTTGGAGATTTCACAATTTTTAAAATGATTCATACTACTCATGATGTGGGCCTTACACATACATTAATAGATCTCACATATACATAAGTGGTGTGGATCACTTTAAGAGTTGTAGAGTCTCCAAAAAAAAAATGTTTGAGACCCTCATTTTTTGGAAATTCCCACAATCCCTTTGGATCTCAACCATTGATGTATATGTGGGATCCACTCATATATATGTGGAGCCCACACCATTAATGGTGGAGATTCAAAAGAGGTTATAGAAGTCTCCAAAAATAAAGATCTCAATCATTGTTATCTCTTAAAAAAGGGTTTCGCTATTTTTTTTAATAATTAATGTACAATCATTCTCTAAAACAAAAAAAAATGTACAAACATTTTAGTGATTGGCAACAGAGAAGATGTTATGAGCTGACCAATCAGAAACGGTCCTTGCTTTTTTGTTTTTGTTTTTTTTTTGCCCTTTTCTAGTTTTTCTCAATAATTAGGCCTCGTTTGGGATCCAGCCCATTTAGTCAAAAAAGTTAAAAAATTATTAAAAAAGTCAAAAAATCAATAATTCATACCAAAAAGTCAAAGATTCTCTTTTTTCTTTACTTTTTGCACATCTTTTCATAAAAAGTCAAAAAATTATCTCAAATATACTAACTTTTTTAATTTATATTTTAACCAAATAATTAAAAAAATTACTAAATTAGCCTGTTTTCAAAAGAGACCTTAATGTACAAACATTCTCTAAAAAATAAAAAATAAAAAAAGTACAAACATTGTCACTGATTGGCAACACAGTGAATATATCAGCTGACCAATCAGAAGTGGTTCTTGCTTTTTTCATTTTTCAATTTTTTTTTTTTTCCTTTGATTATTTAGGCCAAGTTTGGTAACTCAAAAATAATTTATCTTTTTATTTTTTTTCATCACATCACCTCTTTACTTTTTTACACATCTTTTTTTAAAAAGACAAAAAGTATACTTATTTAGGTCATGCCTAACAATCCTTTATTTATTTATTTATTTATTTAAGATGAATATAAAACAAACGTGTTAATCCAAAATTTTTACATGAACAATTTATTTAACACACATTAAAAATTAAAAACATTTATTCATAAATATCTCTTTAACTACTTATATTCTACAATTCAAATTATTTTTTTACGTTTCAATAAGTTTTATGGTAAACATAGTTATCAAAATACCCTTAATAATAATATTTAGATTGACAATATGAATGTTGTGTAATGTTAACGTTCATACTATCAATGTGAACATTCACATTGTTAAATACGAATATTTACATCACCAAGTTGCTAAGCATTCAAAAAATATTTATAATGATTAAATTATTCACAAAATATCTTAAATATGAGAATTAAAATTTGGTGGATCAAATATTTAACTCACTGAAATACAATAATATGTTATGAACTAATTAAAATACAAGTACTTAAAAAAGATTTCCTAATAAATCTCTCTAAAAATTGATTCATTTTTTAGATGATCTAAATAAATGAACTTTTTAATTTTTTATGAAAAGATGTGCAGAAAAATAGAGAGATGATGTGACTCAAGAAAATAAAAAGATAAAAGGTGTACTTATATATTGTATCCCAAACCAAGCACAGATAAAAAATGGTAAGCTACCAATAAGTCCTAATAGTTGGACTTAATTCCTATTAAATTCTATTGAAAATAAGTCTTGGTAAAATTGTCGTTAAAAATAATTTTTTTGTGACAATTTTTTATATATGTTGCTAAAAATTGACAATTAGTGATTTTTTTTTATCATGATTTTTATAAATTGTTGCTAAAACTTACAATTCGTGACTTTTTTATGACAAAATTTTCTCATAGGACCTATTAGACAATAAATTTATTTATTAAAACCTGCACGTAAGTACCCCATAAAAAAACTAGTATATTTGGAATGACTTTTTAATTTTTTACGAAAAGATGTGCAAAAAGTAAAGAAAATGAAGTCTTTAATTTTTTGGTATAGTTATAGAGGTTTTGATTTTTTTAATAACTTTTGACTTTTAGATTTACTGTTACCTGCCAAACAAGGTCTTAATTAGAAAATATTATGATCCACACTTTTCAAATATGATATATACACTTTATAACTACACAAGAAAATAACACAACTTATACTTTTTAAGTTATAACTAAAATATAAAAATGAGAGACAACTTGCTGCCAGTTCTTAATCGGATTGGACCGTTCAATTTGTAAAACTCATCAAGTATTATATGTCTGTAAAAAATTACGTTGATCGGATATTGATAGCTAGATCTTATCAGTTTTTTGTCAACCGTTAATTTGTTTATTTTCAAATTTTTTTATACAAAATTGATTTGATCACATAGCTATCGATATCTGATCAACGTGATTTTTTACAAGTATATAGTATTCGACGAGTTTTACATATTAAACGATTTAGATTATCAAAACATGACTCATAATAGGCCCCACAAACCAAACAGTATCATCGAATTCGATTAGGGCCTGGGACGAGCTGCTCCTAAAAATAAATCATAACATAAAAATATCATAATCAAATATTTTAAAATAATATTATAAAAAAAATAGACCATAATTAAATAAGAAAATAACGTAACGAAAGGTATGTGAGAACGAGGGTTGCATAATAGAGATCTCCCAATTAATGTACAAACATTGTTGGTGTTTGCCAAGGGAGAAAATGCTGTCGTCAGCTGACCAATCAGAAGTGATCCCTGATATCTCTGCAAACAGACATGGCGTGGGAATAGCAAATATACATGTCAACAGACAATCATTGACCCACCACATACCTTTTCCTCTTCTCAATACCCAATCTAGTATATCTTCAGCTTCATATTCTTTTTCTTCCGAATCAAAATCCCCATATTCTCGACCCTGTTTACAAAACCCCACACAGATGTCAAATCTGAAATGGGGTTTTGTGCTTTGCATCTATTTTTTCATCACCAATCTTTGCATAGGCAGTTGTAGCAATAGTTTTTCTTCAGACCCACGTGCCCAACAATTGTTAGATAGAGTTTCAAACCTTCCAGGCCAAGCCTTTGATGTGAGCTTTGCACACTATTCTGGGTATGTCACAGTCAATGAGGAATCTGGGAGGGCACTCTTTTACTGGTTTATTGAGGCTGTTGATGACCCTTCTTCCAAGCCTCTGGTTCTTTGGCTCAATGGAGGTAATATATCTTTCAATTACAAATATACCCTTTTTGTTCTTTATGTTTTGATTTGTAATTGTATGACAAGTAAACTCTTTATAATTTGTCTTAGTGATATATGGTGTACAGTTTTCAATTCCTTCTTACTTTCTGCCCAGTAATTTGAATTTATCTTCATATACTATGTATTTGGATAATCATGACCTTATATATGTATGTATATGTGTGTGTATGCTTAGATGGATAGGGCCTGTTTGGAATCAATTTTGTCTTCTGTTTTTAATTTTTCGTGTTTTTTGAAACAGAAGTAACGAAAAGTTCGGAAATGGCCATCAAATATTTTTATTTTTGTTTATTTATTTATTTTTGGAACTAGGAAATGCCCTCGGGCTACAGAGAGAATTGAGAAGGCAACAAATCCTACAGGAAAGTAGGAGGATTCCTAACCCAATCTAAAGATAAAGCACCCTTTAGATGAGCTGAAGCTAGCCAATGGGCATCTTTTTCTTTCTCGTGGGCACCTAAAAATGCCCATCATTTTGTTATGCAGAAATGGTATAGTTCTAATCAGGAAACATTACAGAGAAATAAAGCAAACACACATAACACAAGACATATATAGTTCAGTAATATGCCTATGTCAGGGAGGAGTTCAAATCCACTATGCACAATAAAAGGATTACAGGGCCCTGAATCTCGCAATCTCAATTAAACCCCTCAACAATGTTGTCACACTCTCAATCCCGGCCTTGACCCTCCACCCTCTATAAAAGGATGGTTATAGTAAATTTATTTGTTCAGTAAAAATTAGAAGGCACCTCACAATGGTTTTTGAAAATTCATTTTTTATGTTTGCTAAAATTTTTAGAAAACAAAACCAATCAATCTTCGTATTCTTTTATTTTTCGTATTTATGCATGTTTATTTCTTTCTCCTCCTAAACATGTGTTTCTGTTTGTCTGTGCCAGCATATGCTTATATGTTGGATGTAGAGTATGCGTATCCATAACTTAGTTGTGTTTAATTCTCATCTCTTAATTGATCAAATGGGTGAGTTTATTTAATGAAAATTTTCTAAATTGTAGTATTTCTTTTCTTTTCATTCCTGTTGACATTTATGGTTGATAGTTTTTTGGTTTCTGACTGTGGTTAATATCATTAGCTAATATTATATAAAATAGTTTTGCTGACCCAAAAATTGTTTCTTCAGGGCCTGGCTGTTCATCAATCGCTTATGGAATGGCTGAGGAAATTGGACCTTTTCACATTGAGAAAGATGGGAAGACTCTTTATTTGAACCCTTATGCTTGGAATCAAGGTATATAGGCTCTTGTGAATTTTTTTAAAATATATTAAGTTAAAACATCTGCAAAATCAGTCACTATTTTTTGGGATATCTTCTGATTCATGGGCTGCACAAGTAGTATATAAGTTCAAAATCCCTAGGTTGAGCAGTAGGTTGGTAACAAGAAATATAAATACAACTAAAGGATATCTAATATTTTCATATTTTCCCCCAAAACATTTAGAGATCTTGATATTGTAATTTAGTTGCATGTCCAGCCACTTCTGATGGACATTATTGTCTACCTGCAAATCCAAGGGTTATATCATGTTTAATCCAATGCTAATATCTAGGACTGCATCTCATTGTTTTAGTCAAGAATACTACAGAATAAGTATCAAGTTCTATTTGTGCACAGGAGCATTGACAAATATATCTACATTTTCATTAAATACATGTTTCACAATAGTGCATTTTTGTTTTTGTTATTTTCCATCAGATTCTAATTTCTACATCTTGCTTGAGTATTTTTCATTTTTGTTTTTGTTATTTCTTTTTGTAAAGTATATCACAGAATTTATGATTGAGAAATTTATGTCAAAAAGTAAGCTCTGCTTTAGTTTTCCAAGGAAATATAATTGTACCATTTTGCAGTTGCCAATGTACTGTTTCTTGATTCCCCTGTTGGAGTTGGTTTTTCATATTCGAACACTTCATCTGATTTGCTGAACAATGGAGATAAAAGGACTGGTAATACCTTTCTTGTATGATATACTTTTGCTTCCAAGTTCCAAATATATATTATTGTTTCTATGCTGTTGAATATTTACTTCTTCTCCTTTGGCTTGCAGCTTCCGACTCACTGACATTCTTACTGAATTGGTTTGAGCGTTTCCCCCAGTATAAAGGAAGAGACTTCTATCTCACAGGAGAGAGTTATGCAGGTAAATGCTTGTTAATTCATTGTAAAAGTGATACTTTATGAATGTTAATGTATATGTGGTATACCTAGATATATTAAGTATTGATTTCTTAGATATATTTGGGAATAGTTATAGTTAGGTTTCTGGTAGGATATTCTTTCTCATAGTTAGGTTTCTAGTAGGATATTCTTTCTCAGCCAATATATACAGGCCTTCAATTATATAGGAAAATTCATTCAATACAATACATATTATTTTCTCTCTCTCTCTACTATTCTAACAATGAACACATCACATGAAATATTGTGGTGAAATTGGTGGCATTTGGGGATGTTCTGACTTGGTTGTATCTGCCCATTCAAATGATTATGTAGTTTGGTCAGAATGCATTTGGGTTCTCCGTCTAACATCCATGGCCACTGATGTCCCATGGGTGGGTCTAATTCTATCATTGTATTGGGGGAAACTCTTGTTCTTAAGTTTGGTTTTAGACCTAGTTAGAATGTAAAATGGAGAAATTAGGGTTAAAAGTTAGGAGGAGGAAGAAGAAGGAGAGAGAACTTTTTATATATCAAAGACTGAAAAATTACATTCTCAACTTACATCACTCAAATATATATAAAAACCCTAAAGTAGCAATATGACCATCGTACCCTCAACTTAAGTAAATATTAACAAGAGAACAAAAAGTGAACAAAAATAACTATTCTAACACTCCCCCTCAAGCTGGAGCATAGAGATCGAACATGCCCAGCTTGGCAGACAAACGAAGAAATGAAGGCCGAGCCAAAGGTTTGGTGAGGATATCACCCAATTGATCCTGAGAATGAACAAAAGGAGTCACCAGTTGCTTGCGGAGTAAGAGGTCACGAATAAAATGGCAATCAACTTCGATATGTTTGGTGCGTTCATGAAACACAGGGTTATTGGCAATGAAGATAGCAGCCTGATTGTCACAAAACATGCGCATAGGAGTGGAAACAGAAAAGCCAAAATCTTGGAGAAGGGATTGAACCCAAAGCATCTCAGAAGCAGTATGAGCCATGGCGCGATATTCAGCCTCGGCACTAGAACGAGCAACGACAGTCTGTTTCTTGCTACGCCAAGTGACAAGATTACCACCAACAAAAGTACAATAGCCTGAGGTGGAACGGCGGTCAGTCTTATCACCAGCCCAATCAGCATCACTGAAACCAGTGACAGACAAAGAGGAAGATGGGCGAAAGAGCAACCCCCGACCGGGAGCACGCTTTAAGTATTGCAAGATACGACACACAGCCACAAAATGGAGTTGGCGGGGAGCATGCATAAACTGACTGACCACACCCACAGCATAGGTAATATTTGGACGAGTGACAGTGAGATATATTAACTTGCCAACCAACCGACGATAACGACCAATATCAGGAAAGAAGTCGCCTGTGTCACCATCAAGCTTGACACTAGAATCCATGGGAGTATCACTGGGGCGAGTGCCTAAGAGACTAGTCTCAGTAAGAAGATCAAGAACATACTTCCGTTGAGAAAGAAACAAGCCCTGAGAAGAACGGGCAACTTCAAGCCCAAGAAAATACCGAAGATGGCCCAAGTCCTTGGTGTGAAATTGTTGGCCCAAATACTGCTTCAAATCAGCAATCCCATTGGAGTCATTCCCGGAAATGATGATGTCATCCACATAGACAATAAGAACAATACTCCCAGTAGATGAGTGGCGAACAAAAACAGAGTGATCAAAAGTGGAACGGTGAAAGCCATAGGCAAGCACAACAGCACTGAAGCGATCAAACCAGGCACGAGGGGACTGCTTAAGACCATACAAGGCCTTCCTCAATCGACAAACAAGATGCTCTTGGCCCGGAACAACATAGCCAGGGGGCTGATCCATATAGACCTCCTCGTGGAGATCACCATGGAGAAAAGCATTCCTGATATCCAGTTGATATAAAGGCCAAGACTGATTAACTGCAATAGAGAGCAGAATCCGAACAGAGTTAAGACGGGCCACAGGAGAAAAGGTCTCCAAGTAATTAACACCATAGGTTTGGGTGTAGCCTTTAGCTACCAGGCGAGCCTTAAGGCGCTCAACAGTTCCATCAGGAAGATACTTAACAGTATAAATCTAACGACAACCCACAATAGATTTGCCAGACGGCAGAGGGGTAAGTTCCCAAGTCTGATTTTGATGAAGAGCATGCATTTCCTCATCCATGGCAGACTTCCAACTAGAGATGGACATAGCCTCCTGATAGATGCGAGGAATGGAAATACTAGACAAGCTACAAGCAAAAGAGTGAAGGCCAGGAGAGAGGCGATCATAAGAAACGAAATAAGCAATAGGATGTTGAGTGCAAGTGCGTTTACCTTTGCGGAGTGCAATAGGAAGGTCAGCAGATGGTAGAGCAGCAAGTGGAACAGGGGCCTCAGACGAAGGAGATGAACTGGTCGGGCCATAAGACACAATGGGACGAGCTTGAGACCGTTGATAAACCTGCAAAGGAGGGGTAGAGATGAGAGGAGATGGAGATGATAGAGGAGTGGATGTGGAAGGAGCATAAGAGGGAAGAGTAGGAGTGAGAGAGGCTGGCTCCCCCTCACGAGAAGAGAGAAGATCAGTAGATAACTGTTGCCTAGAGGAAGAAAAAAACGGAGTAGACTCAAAAAACGTGACATCAGCACTGACAAAGTATCGACGAGACTCAAGATGATAACACCGGTACCCTTTTTGAGTGCGAGAATAACCTAAGAACACACACTTGCGTGCGCGAGGAGATAACTTATCCAACCCAGGGTCAAAAACATGGACAAAGGCCACACACCCAAAAATGCGAGGAGGCAAGGGAAAAGGAGATGTGGTGGGATATAACAGAGAATAGGGAGATGGGTGTACAACACTAGAGGGCATGCGATTGATAAGTAAACAAGCAGTGAGAACGGCATTGCCCCAAAACTGTTTGGGGACATGCATATTAAACATCAGGGTGCGAGCAACATCTAGCAAATGGCGGTGTTTCCGTTCGGCAACACCATTTTGTGGGGATGTATGAGAACAACTAGTTTGGTGAATAATACCATGAGCATCACAAAAGGTAGTTACAATAGATTGCACATATTCTAAGGCATTATCAGACCGAAATATCTTAATACGTTTGCCAAATTGAGTAAAGATTTCATTATAAAACTTAGAGATGATGGAAGGCAAATCAGATCTTTGTTTCATTAAAAACAACCAAGTCATCCGAGAGTAATCATCCACAAAAATAACAAAATAAAAGAACCCATTAACAGTGGGAGTTCGAGAAGGACCCCAAATATCTATATGGACAAGAGCAAAGGACTCAGACACACGACTAATACTACGACAAGGAAAAGAACTACGATGATGCTTCCCAAATTGACAGGCTTCACATTCAATCTGAGAAACATGACTCAAACCCGGGACAGCTAACTTGAGCTTGGCTAAGGAGGGATGACCCAAGCGAAAATGCCACTGAAGAGGAGATACACTAGCACTCAAGACAGCAGATGGAGGAGGAGAAGTCTCAGCATCCAAAAAATATAAGCCATCCTTCTCATGTCCCGAACCAATCATCCTCTTGGTCTGGAGGTCCTGCAAAACACATGAAGTAGGAGAAAAGGTTATCGAACAATGGAGAGCTTGAGTCAGTTTGTTAACAGACAGTAAATTAAATGGAAATTGAGGAACATAAAGACCAGAAGGTAAGGACATGGAGGGAGTGGGATGAAGAGGACCTTGACCACAGACAGGCCGAGAAGATCCATCAGCAAGTACAATGGTATGATCAATAGGTCTAAGAGTATCAAAAAGAGAGGAATTACCAGAGACATGAGAACTAGCACTAGAGTCTAGGAGCCAAGGCTGAGAGGACTTAGCCACACATGCAATATTACCTGAACTAGCCATAGTAGCAGTAGAGGATGAAGGTAGACTAGGCCGGAGAGACTGGACAAGGGCAGTAAGCTCACTAATTTGAGTAGTGAGCGTCTCATGCGAAGGAACAGGAGAAGCATCCGAGCCAATGGACAACAAGGGAGACTGAGAGGATGGGACATCCATAACCTGATGGACATGATCAGGTCGGCCATGCTTTTGCCAACACCAAGGTTCGGTATGACCTTGGGAACCACAATGTGTACACTTGCGATCTCCACATGGACGAGAACCAGGTCCACTACTACTTCCACCACGGAAACCACTACGTGAGCCACCACTACGAGAACCACCTCCACGAGAGCCCCGTGAACCAGATGAAGAGCTCCGGAAACCAGAAGAAGTATGAAAACCCCCGCGAGTAGATCCATGATCACCGCCACTAGAAACCAATGCAGAAGATGATAAGGAAGAGGACCCAGAAGTGGATTGTGCTTGTCCCAATGAAGAGCGTAATAGCCTAGAATAGGCATTGGCAGCTGAAGGTAGAGTGTCACTGGCAAGAATTTGATCTTTGAACCCTCGCAACTCAGGATCTAAGCCAGAAAGTAAAGAAGCCATCATAAACTCCTCCCAATGTTGTTTCTGCTTGGTCACATCAGTAGTGAAAGGTCGATGATGCAGGCACTGATCCCACAAATTCTTGAGACTACTATAATACTCAGGGAGAGGCCGGCCAGATTGACGCATAGCAAAAATCTGTTCATATAACTCGTAGACCCGAGAGACATTACTTTGATTTGAAAAAGACTCAGCAAGGGAGTCCCAAATGGCCTTAGAGGTATCACAAAATTCCACGGTAGTAGCAACCTGGGGTTCCAGACTATGCCAAATCCACCCCATCACACAAGAATCCTTACAACACCAATCATCATAACCTTTATCATCAGTAGGAGGAGGGAGTTCACTAATATAGCGGGACTTCTTCTTACCTCGTAAGAAAATCTTGACAGCATGGGCCCAAGCCAAATAATTAGCTCCATTCAATTTCTTTGTAGTGATAGATTTAGGCATGTCATCATCTTTACCCATAGTGATAGCCTTAGACTCAATCTCAACCATAATGATCAACCAGACTTGCAAACAGCCAATACAAATAGACAATAGGTCTGCCAACCAAGTTTGGACCCAAATGAGACCAACACATCAACTCAACAGTAGCAATCAATAAAGAGAGGACAAATATCCCTTGCTAGAAGAGATTCAGCCCTTATATAGGAGCCTCCAATAGGTAGAACCGAAGAACACAGAGTGACGGGACCAGAAATAACAAAAAAAAACGAACATAATAGCTTCCCAACAGATTTAAAACTACAAATTAGGATCAAGGACCCTTAGAGGGTTGATTTTCGGCTCCTAGGGAAGTGAGCCCAGCAAGAAAAACCAGGAAAAAACAGTCCCAAAAGCAGATTCAAAAAATTAGTCCCAAAACACGAAATACTTTCAAAATTCGAAAACTCACATCAGGGATGATCAAAAAATTCCACAAAAATCACCATAAATCTCAGGAGACAATTTCGAGCCTAGGGGTGAAGGACCCGTCCGTACACTGCTTACGTCATGCTGACGTCATCGTACGGCTGATGACATCAGCACGTCTCGGTCACCTCAGATCGATCTTTAGAATCTGTAGAACCCTTTCTAATGAAGAAGATATTGCTCTGATACCAAGTTAGAATGTAAAATGGAGAAATTATGATTGAAAGTTAGGAGGAGGAAGAAGAAGGAGAGAGAACTTTTTATATATCAAAGACTGAAAAATTACATTCTCAACTTACATCACTCAAATATATATAAAAACCCTAAAGTAGCAATATGACCATCGTACCCTCAACTTAAGTAAATATTAACAAGAGAACAAAAAGAGAACAAAAATAACTATTCTGACAGACCTCAATCAAGAGCACAGGGAAAAGAAGAAACATTAAGAGGAGCTAAAAGCTGAATCAAGAGAACAGAGAAGTTCTTAAACAGTTTTATTTCAAAGGACCAACGAAAGTGGAAGACATTGAGAGAAGGAATGTGAGATATTATTCCTTAAGTTTCCTTTCTTTATTTGGAGGAAGAATTTAACTTGCTACCCCCCAAAAGAAAATCATTCTTTTCTCAATGTACTTTCTCTTTTGTTCGGTTATATATATATTTTTTCCTGTACAAATCCTCTGTTTTGGTTTGCCTCCAATGTGTCTTGTATATATTATCCTCCTTACCTGATTATTACCATCTTCATAAATTTCTAATCCTTGAAAACACAAAATCAAAATGTTTTAGTTATTTAAGAGTTTAGATAATACAAACATCCTCAATATTTTCCCATCTACAAATAATAAATAAAAAGTAAAAGAATTTACATTTGAAAGGATGATTTCATAGATATGGTCTTAATCTTATAGCTTTTGGTCTAGGGTTTCCTCTCAAAGGAAATCTGGGTTGAGTGGAAATACAAGGCATAGTGAAAAATTGAGGGGAAGAATTTGATGTTGACATCCAAACAGGGCACCACCTTATTAGTGGCTTAACAATTTTTTTTGGGCTTGATATATTTGAACTCTGTATTCCACTTCCAGGACATTATGTTCCCCAGCTAAGCCAAGCCATTGTGAGGTACAACTCAGCAAAAAAGGAAAAAACAATAAATTTAAAGGGCTACATGGTATGGACTCTCCTTGGAAATTTTACATAAAATTGTCCTTCTGCAGTATGAAGTAAGTTAATGTATGTGTAACACAGGTGGGAAATGCTTTAACGGATGATTATCATGACCATTTGGGACTTTTCGAGTTTATGTGGTCAGCTGGTATGATTTCTGACCAGACATACAAGCAGCTGAATCTTTTTTGCGACTTCCAGCCATTTATACACCCCTCAGAGAAGTGTGATAAGGTTCTGGATATTGCTAGTGAAGAACTTGGAAATATTGATCCATATAGCATCTTCACTCCTCCGTGCACTGCCAATTTTAGCTCATCAAACCGGCTATTGAAGAGACGCCATGTATGTATGTACATAACATACCGAAGAATATATTTCACTTACTATAAGTTGTAGAATGAATTTTTATTTTTATTCTCATGAGTTCTTTCACATAATATTAGGGTGCTTAGAAAAAGCATTATGTTGGGTTGGTTTCAAATATATTTTGGACAGCCCTTCCTGGTGTCATCCATTTCAAAATTGGTTTTTATTATTTTCTTTGCAAAAAGTTTCTGAAATCTTTTAAACCCTTTATTTCTGATCAATGTTTGCTAGATATGGGCTTGGTGGCATGGGCCACGGTTTGTAATTGGTTTGTCTTGTTTTTAGTTTTCCAAAGAGTTCCTTAGGGGGTTACAAAAATAGTTCCATGTGTAAGCATATTTTGTTTTGCTCTCCTCAACATGAGTTTAAGCTTCCACTAAAATTCTGTGTACTTGTTGAATTGACGTACATGTTTACCCCTGGTGTGCCAAACATGAGGATATATTGAAGTTTAAAACCTTTCCCTAGAAGAAGGTTTCCCCGAATGCTACTGAAGTTTTTGAGAATTTTTTAGTTTGATCATTAATTAAATATAATTTAATCTGATAGGTGGTTGGTCATATTGGCCGGACATACGATCCATGCACAGAGAAGCATTCGGTTGTCTACTTCAATCAACCTGAGGTTCAAAAGGCACTTCATGTTCTCCCAGCAAATGCACCATCTAAATGGGATACCTGCAGGTAGATCTACTTGACGGTGTAAATTGTTGATCACATAATCGCCTTAGGTTCACAAATAAACTAGATTTGGGACAACATTATGGTGTCTGGTCAGCTTGAATCCATTCCTTAGTCAAGGACTATGTTTTAATGAATAATTATTGGTACCATAATAGTGGAGCGACATATTTATCTCCTAATACTATAATATGAGTTTCAGTAAGGTTTTCATGATTTGGAAGAAAATCCATATATAAATAGGAGGAAGAGAATTCAGCTTTCTTGATCAAACCGTTAAAAACATGTTCGGGAAGAAGCATATACAACAGCCCCTCAATCTACCTAGATCTCATGTAGAGATTTGTGGATGTTATTGTGATCCAAATAAGGAGATTAAGGCCAAGTTTGGCATATAGTCAAAAAGTAAAAAAGTTACTCAAAAAGTTAAAAAGTTAACACTATTCACCAAAAGTCAACAATTACGGCTGCACAACTCCCAAGTCGAATTTTTCCCTACAAATCAATTTTTATAATTTTTTATTACACATTTTTTCATAAAAAGTCAAAAAGTTAACCCAAACATCCATATTTTCAATCTCCATTTTTTAGTCCAAAAAGACAAAAAGTGCACTTATTTAGGACACCCCAAACAACCCCTAAGTTCATAGATTTTTGATTGTGTGACCAAGTTGATATTAGAGTTGTATTTCTCATGTCCATTGCACGATGTGTGTATTGCATTTAGTTATTACTAAATGTAACAACTATGGTACATTTCATAGCGCAACTTAAGAATTTTTAGTCACTATCATGGGTTGGTTGCAGTAATTTATGAGAGCTTTGATTCATCAAGTTGCATATGAAGTGTATGTTTTGATGATATTCCATGACATTGTTACTGTTCTGCAGTGATTTGGTAAATGAAAATTGGAAGGATTCCCCTACCTCGGTGCTCAACATCTACCGCGAACTTATCCATTCAGGACTACGTATTTGGATATTCAGGTATTTTTCAATATTCAGCATAACTTTTCATGAATTTACTGAATGTGTGCTTTCCCATGTTGCTTGCAGATGCATTTTGTATATTCTAATGTTGGTCTCACTGTGCTTGCTTATCAATTAAATTAGCGGTAGGTATTGAAATAAGGATGCTCTCCAAAACCAATTTGAATTTTTCAGCACCAGGAACGTTCTTCCCCAGTCATTTCCTTTCATGTTTTTTGTTGGTTTTTTGTTTTCCATTTTTGTTTTTGCTTTTTTCCTATCTAATCATTTTCTCTAGCTAATTCCATTCAGCTATTTTGAATCGAGGACATGAGTCTGTACGTGAGGTCATTAATCCTGAAAGGGTACAATTTTGGGTTAATTGAAGGAGGTCATACACATGTACCGAAAAAAAGGAGGTTATACACACAAAAAAAAGGTACATCTGAGATAGGACATTGATTAATGAGTGGCAAGCATAGGATCAAAAATATGAAGTTTATATCAAGGTAATCCTTGATAATATTTACAGAGAAAATTGTTAGTAAGGTTGTTTGGCTATGTATGTAGCCTTACATCCACGGTACATACTAGTTTTTTAGTATTTTTCTACATTACAATGATAACTTCCATTCTTACAGATGAATCCCAAATCCTAAAAGTAGATAGGGTTTGATTATGTGTCCTTATCACTCTTGCAAATCTGCTTTATATAATTAACTCTGGAGATGTGACAGATTGTGTAAAACACTCGTCTCCAACACTCAAAAAGTAAGTATATGAATCATAGAAAATGTTCATTTTTCTTGAGATTTGGTATTTGCACTCTTTAATCTGCAAATAGAATTGTAAAGTGGAGGGTAGCTATCTATATTTAGACTCTTGCCAAAGGTGTCAAAAAATAGCCATTGCAAAATGAAATTCTCTCTTTTGACATGGGATTACATGAAGCTTGCAAGAGTAGGTTGTATGATCAGAAAAAATGTCATCAAAATCACAAATGTGCCAAAGTGAAAAGGTAGCTATGGGCGAATAAGTTGGTAGCCGCTTTAAAAAACTGTCATAAATTCTGTAGATAACATTTGTCTCCCATGCATGAAGAAAATTTTCTCGTGCTTTAAGAGTAGATTAGATGAGCCATACAGAAGAGCAAGAACATCTGATTGACTTGATGATACCTGATGGTAGAGGAAATTGGAACAAGCAATGGAACAGAATATAAAAGAAACTAAATAATAGCCAAAACTGTTATTTTTAACATTAGAAGTGCTTCCTAATAGCAATAAGCCTAGTAGTTATAGTCCAACCACAAAGGTCCAAATATGGAAATAAACAATAAATCCCAAAATAAATGAAAGTACATAATTAGCTCTTAAAATTAAGAAATCCTAACATTAAGCATAAATGAAATAAAAACCAATTTTGATCCCCATCACTTGCACTTCTCCATTAAAAATATTTAAGAGGAAGATAGAAAATGAAGAATAAGAGTAGGTATGGTTGTATGGTCCTTTTATCTCTTGTACCAATCCTCAATGTAATAAAGTTTAGAAATAGGAGCGGCCATTTAAGTCCTCATTTTAACAGCTTGGTATCCTTTACATAAATTGTTTTGTTATTTGCAATGCAAAAACAAAAATGACGGCATGAGTAAGGAGTTCTATGAAACCAGGTTAAGACCCTTTGACTGTGTTACAAAAGAAGGCACAAAAGAGATTAATTCTCACGAATAAAGATTATCACAAATGATGGTTTCGTGGAAGTTGGGAGTGATTCACAGTGAGCAAACATAGTGGAAAGCGATATATGAACACATCATCTAAGTAGGAATAATTTGTTTGGCTAGTGATAATGATAGATAATGCTCACATGTCACCTGTAGTGTCACACCCCAATTTTCAAAAGATTAATTAGGGAGAAACTAATTAACCTAAGCGCGAATAGTTGGTGGAAAACCATTTTCATTCCTCTTGTTTAACCAATCAAATGCTTAAAACGCCAAGCTACCTCCCATAAGATAACATAAATTTAAATACTGAAAGGAAATATTAAATCTCATTTATTAACTGATAAGATTTAAAAATTCAGATTTAATTACAATGCAATAATCATAAGGGCCATAGCCCCAAATTAAACCAAGGCCTACTGATCTTTGGTCCACAATATTGGAATCCCCTGCCCGAGTCAACGCACCAGTCCACAGTTCGTACCTGAAATGTAGGGGGTGAGCAAAAGAACGTGGTCACCACAATTTCTATAACCAAGTGCATGCATGCTATCATAGGTATATGCAACAATTATCATCAATTCTATTAAAATGGACCAAATCAACACACAACGCGTCAAAATGGACCACCGGTTGATCGGCCAATCATCCTCCCAGACCTAGGTTTTAAATAACAGTTGTGGCTACTGTAACAGTATCAGTAGTATTGACGCGGTTGCGGTGTGTAATGGCTGTAGCATAACAATAGTGGAAACTAGAGCCGTAATTTTTGAATTCTTTACACAACTTTAGGAAAATATACCAGTACACATTTTTATTTCAGAACCACATTTAGTGAGGTTCAAAATGATGCTTGATGTGTTTTGTTTAGTTTTTAAATATAATCCAATGTATGTACTAATTTTTATACTAGTTTGAAGTCGTTATGGATATTTTTCCTATTATTATATGTATTTAATTTTCTTTACTTTACTAAATTATACTTATGGATAAGTTTTCACTTGCTAAGGGGGGAAAAAAAAATGAAGTATGTTATAATATTAAAAATGATAGTCTCATAAATATAAGTTCATAATACAAAATATTGACATACTAATGCAGAAGTAAAACACATGACATAAAGCAAATAGATATAAGTTAATATTCAAATATTCAAGTAAGAAAGTAGTGAAAGTAATACCATTGTACTCTGATTATGTTCTTTAGCTGGAGAAGTTTAGACCCAATAGCAAGAGATTTATTTATCATAACAAAAGAGTGGGGAAAGAAAGAATTCATAGAAATGAAAAGTCCACCCATCTTAGTATAGCATATGTAGTCAATTGTTGAGTAAATATTGGTTTAGAGACACCATTCAATTGTCAAATGGGTAAAGTATGTCTGCTTATGTTTCATTTCTTTTATGACAGTGGCGATACAGATTCTGTAATTCCAGTTACATCCACCCGGTACAGTATAAATGCTCTCAAGCTTCCAACTGTTAGCCCTTGGCAAGCTTGGTATGATGATGGGCAGGTACTAAGTTCCCACTTTTTTCAGTTTCTTCTTATTTTATTTTTTTTTGGCATCAAATTTTCTGTTTATCCAGTTATTGTAGATGAAAAGAATAACAAGCATGCTCACCCAATTAATTTGTAAAATATATGCTTAAAATATGTTTTATGAATAAAAATTATTATCCCTAAAATATGCATTTCTTGTTACTTTTATCCTCCAAGTTTTAACCTTCTCAATTTTTTCCCGAAAGTTTTCAATTTGAGTCTAATTGGTTCAATTTCAAACAGATTATCTAAATAATTAACAGATTGATAATAAAATGCTATGTGTTTTGTATCACTTTGGCCCCAAAAGTTTTCAATTTTGCTGATGAAGTAGAAGAAACATAGTCTTACAATGTTTATAAATGAAATGGACAAAATTTTAATCATCTAAAACACATTTATGTTTCTTAAAGTATGCGTTTCATGTCACTTTGCTCCCAAAAGTTTTCAATTTTGCTAATGAATAAGATGAAATATAAGAAAGCAATTTTATGTTCCTATCGAATATCAAATTGTCAAACTCCTAAGCCTCTGCCATCGTTTCATTCCAAACTAGAGAAGGAAACAACCAAAAGTCCATGCTTGTTTGATCAAAACCTTCAAACATCAAGGTAGTAAAAGTTTCAAGGATTGCTTCAATGGTTGGTTGGGCAAAATTGATCCTTGCAATGAAATTCAATATGTGCTTCATGTGAACTAGACCATTATTGAACTTATATTTTACCTCCCGTGCTAGCTTCATGTTGTAATTTCTCCTTGTAATATTTGCATATGAGTTGGTGTAAAGACGAAACATAATCTTACAGTGTTTAGAAACAAAATGGAAATTCTAAAATTTTCGGAGCCAAAGCGACATAACACATTTTAGGGACCATATATGAATTTTAGTATTATTCCATTGATGATTTAGATGGTTGTTTGAAACTGGGCCAATTTGAATCAAATTGGATGGAAACCTTTGGAGACAGAAATTGATAAAATTGAAACTTGGTTGACCAAATTGATTTGAAATGCATGCTTTTAGGATTAGACGTGTATTTTATACCGTGTACTATTTATTGGTTGACGTTGTAGCATATTAGCAGTGATCATACGAAGTTAATATGATATATTGAACAGGTGGGAGGCTGGACACAGGGGTATGTGGGGCTCACATTCGTTACAGTAAGAGGAGCAGGTCATGAAGTACCCCTGCATAAACCCAAACAAGCCTTTACACTCTTCAAATCCTTCTTGTCAGGAAACTCAATGCCAGCACTTGAGCAAGTCAGTGACTCTTGAGAATTTTTATTCCAGCAATTGGTGCTTCTTTCTTGAATTGCAAGAAAGCAGTTTGTTGTAGAAGTGCAATGCTGTCAAGGAGTGACTTTTAATTCCAATAGACATTGTTTGGACACCTTGAATGACTTTCTATACTTAATAAAAGCTTAATTGGTGTTGGCTGCAATACTAGTTTCTTGTGCACAGTGTTTGATTGTTGGTAAATTTGTGATTTTTATTTTTTAATCTTTTATTTTCTTGGGTAACAGTTTTACGGCTTTTTTTTTTTTTTTTCTTTTTCTTTTTTCTTTTTCCCTTTCGATTGAAGGCTAGTTGGACTTAATTTTGTTAATAAGCAGTGCCAGCCCTGGGCATGGGCCAACAAGGCCATGGCCTAGGGCCCTCAAAATGGATCCAAAAAAGGGCCCCTTCTATTATGGTTTAATTTAATATATTAGGTATGTTTTAAGTTTAAATTTTTTTTAAAAAGACTCAAACTAACTTAAAATAAATTGACCCATTAAAAAAAAGAAAGGCTCATTCAAAAAAATTAACATTGTTATTCATTGAAAATAGATCCAAAAAAAGGGTCTCTCTTATTATAGTTTATTGTAATATATTAGGTATATTTTAAATTCAAAAAAAAATTTAAGAAAGATCTAAACTAATTTAAAATAAATTGATCTATTAAAAAATTGAAAGGCCCATTTAAAATAATTAGCATTGTTATCAATTGAAAATGATTTTGCAAAAAAACTAGATTATGCAAGTATGATTGATTTATTTGCTTCTAAAAATGGAAGAAGAGTGAGGATTAAGTGACACTTATTAATTGTTGTAATATAATACTAAGTATTTTTTGTGATTTTGACACAAATTTTTTGTCTTTTATCTTTTTTTTTTTTTTTTTTTTTTTTTTTTCATTCAATGAAAAAAAAAATGCGAAAGACCCCAAAAATTTATTAGTTGATTATTGGCTTTGGGCTCCGGAAATCTCAGGACTGGGCCTGTTAATATGATGTGAGATTTTGATGCAAAATGTGTGAGCACCTTTAAAATTTTTTTGTCTATATTATTTAGTATTTTATTTTATTTTTAATGAAGAATTTTGTTAGGAGTTTTATTAATATTATTAGGGATTCAATTTTCTTTTTCCATTAGGATTAAGTTTCCAAATAATATTATTAATTAATTTAATATTTTAATTTAAGGTTTATACTCTTATAATCTTTAGTTCTAGAATAATATTTAGTGTTTAAGCTTGTGGTTGTTTGTGTTGGGGTTGTGGGCCTGTTCATCATTGGAAGAACCATTTTTCTTCATTGCTAGTGCATTATCAAAGACTTGACCATCTCCATAGCCTTCAAAAGTTGACCTGTTGCATCTCATTGTTGCACTAATCGCGATCCTATTTTGGCACGCAAGGATAGTCATCGAGTACACTATTTTTCTCGTGTCATCACTTCTACAGTCACCATTTGAGAGTTCGAGCTTCAAACATTGTCACGTTTCGTTTTTAAAAGATTAACTAGACGGAAACCAATCAATCTAAACGGAATGTCTCGCACATTAATAATCATTTAAATAATAAGATATAATGATTTATTTTGAAAATACTATTAGTTGATAGGGGAAACTATACCCAGTGGTGTTTAGGACAATTATTTATCAGACAATGATAAGTAATTTTGAATTTTAACACAAATAAAAACATCAATTTTAATTACAATCTCATGGAAATACACTCTTTTCTATTACATTTTTTCTCTCTTTCTCATGTTTTCTCTGTCTACGTTTCTCTCTATCTCTTCTTCTCTTTTAGTTTAACATGTAAGTTCAAATTTTATGTAATTAGTACCGTCAACAAAAAATTAATCATAGCTTTAAAATGAGATTAATATTAAATATTAATTTAAAAGAGTAGGGGATGCCTTATCTATTTGTTATCAGTAGTAGTGGTTCTCATCCCGCTATTTCTTCCTATGAATAGGTTAAAGGATGACCTCTCATTTAAATTTTTAAATATGTGATTAAGATATAAAATTATAAAGTAGAGAAGGGAGGTTATAAGTAGGTCACGTAGCAGAGTTGAGCCAATTTGGTCAAAGGAAAATCGATGAAAGTTGGAGACGTGATGATTGGTGGAGGGTGAGACTAGCAAGGGTTAGAGGGAAAACATTATCATGCTCTCTTTAAAAAGGATTGGTTGCGAGGAAAACATTATCATGCTCTCTTTAAAAAGGATTGATTGACAAATCTAAAGATCAACCTATAATCGTTGACCTTCTGTCTGTCTGTAAAATTATCGGGAGTGTGTATTCTACGCTCAAGTTTCACTTCTTGCGCTCGAGCGGTAATCATTTTTGTATCCAGACACTCGAGCGTCACTTCTCGCGCTCGAACAGACTATACGTTTATCAGTCCGTAAAAATCACTTTTTATATAACTTTTTCACCTCTCTCTCTCTCACTTATATATAGACTTATTTGATAAGGAGGACCATCTATAAACTTGACAATAATGACTCATTTTATATCATTAAATCCCGTGCACAGTAATGCTAGTTGGAAATTATGAGAAATGACAGAGAAAAAATAAATAAATAAAAAAAATAAAAAATAAAAAAATCCTATTTTGACTATCTCATTTCTCACATAAAGTAGTGATATTTAGTGAGAAACAAGTTAATTGATGATAAACTATTTTATAACTCAAATCCATTTTACATTCTATACTTTTGAAAAGTATCACCAATCCTTTAATTTTTTTTAAAAAAAAATTTAGGATGAAGCAATCGTTAAAAACTTGATTTGATTTGGGATGTTTCAATAATTTTTCATCAAATTTAACAAAAAAAATTATTTGGTGAAAAAATTTGAATGCTCTTATTCTCTCTTAAAAATTTTACCAAATCTTTTTTAAAATTTCAATCTTTCAAATGCTCCTTTTAGGGAAAATTAGGAAGAAGTCCTCCACATATGTTCATGTAAGAGTTTAAGAACAATAAAAATTAGTTTGGTAGCTAAGGTCCTAAAATTTAAAATTTTAGAAAGATAAGGACAAATTTTGACATACATGGACTAAAATGTCCTTTGAATCCTAGAAATCCTAATTTTTTATCTAATTTTTCACTAGCCATTTCCCCTCCTCTCTTTCTCTCTCTCTCTCTCTCTCTCTCTCTCTCTCTCTTCACGATCTATCTTTGGTGCTACTTCTATCGAATTTCTTGCGTCATCACCACATTCACTATCATTCATTCATTCATTTTTTTTTTTTTTTTTTCTTTTCTTAATCATGTCTACCGATGTTCTGTCATCTACCACCATCGCCTAACCACCACTGTTTACCAATAGCCTCTCTTTCCAATCTATGTATAGATATAGCATGTTTTACTTTCTCTCCAGTTAATTTGTTTCATTATCGCCAATTTGTGCACAAATACCATGTATGAGTTTTAAATCTCTTTTTTCTTCTCTCTCCCTCTTTCTCTTCCTATTATTTTCTACATCTATGTGTTTTTCTCTATGTTGAATCATGAAATTCCCTTGTCTCTGTTTTTGTCTATGTTGAAATTTTCTCTATGTTGAATCATGAAATTTCCTTGTCTCTGTTTTTGTTTATGTTGAAATACAAAAATTTCCCTTGTCTCTATGTTTTTCTCTCTATTGAAACATATATATTTTTTCTATATCACTATTTTTTTCTTTGTCTCTATGTTGAAACACAAAAAATTGTGTTAACATAGATTAAATTTCATTATTTGGATTGCAAGTTTTCTTAAATTAATATATTTTTCATATTAGAAATTGGTATTGTGCTAGTGATCTCGTTAAATTTCGGTTTTGACACTTTTTTTATTATATATTTTCCTCTTAATTAAAAAGTTTAATTCATTGAAATAGAAAAATTTTGCTGATCAACAAAGACCATCTTGCAACTAAGAAATCTATGAATGCTACAGTGAAATTTCATTGACTTAGCATAGTGATTTTCAATGAGTTGGAGAAATTTCACAAACTGAACATGGTGCACTTGTAACGGCTAGGGTCGAGGCCCAACTATCATTTCTTTTTCATATAGAGATAGTTGCATTAAAAAGGTTTTCCGTCATAATTGGACTAAGTCTGAATATTTTCTAAGTGTGAAATTTTGATTTTTCAAAACTTATGATTTCGAAAATAATTTTTAGTGGTAATTGTTCTTCATATATTAAATAGTCTAATTTGATTTTATGGGATTTTCCTACGAGGTATTAGCCACTTTACTTAACGTCAAACTTAGTAATTTCAGTTGGAAAATTATTTTTGTACTAAAACAGGAGGAAAAAGTTTTTGATTTAATTGGATTTTGGTTTTTTTATTTTATATTTTATATATTTTTTTGAATCCAAATGGGGGGTATTTTTTTATTTACATTGTAAACTTAAGTAAAATATTTACTTAAATGGTTACATATGAAAATAAGGTTGATGAGTATAGAGTGCCTTAGAAACTAAACCTATTGGGCTATGTCACTTCTAAAAATCTTAGTTCACTCGACTGCAAGAGTAAGTGCTCGAGCGTTCTGCTCCTTACATGCTTGAGATATCGGGAGCCTTCATTCTTTGCAGGAGCACAAGAGTGGGCGCTCTCCATTTAAAAATCAACTTTGTAACAACTTAAATTTTTAATTATTCTGTAGAATTTATACTAATATTATTTAATCTCAGTTTGAAAAATATATAATTTATTATATATATTATTATGCGTAATTTTATAAAATAATATAATTATTAAAAATATAGGGATGAAAATATAAATAAATAATTAAATTAGCTTGGAGATAAGCTTGGATTAATTAAAGGGGGGGACGCGTGGCAGTTTCCTTGGGCCTTACGAATTCAATCCCTTATAAATTGGGAGAGTTGAACGACCTGGAGAAGATCAGGAAAGAAAAGAGAGAAAGAAAAGAGAAAGAGAGGAAAGAAAGAGAAAAGAAAGAGAGAAAGAAAGGAAAAGATGGTGGAAGTTAAAAAGGATCTTTGATAGTAGAAAGGAGGGTAAGGTATTAATGATAAGGTGAGTTGTATTATACCTTGAGTCACCAAAATATATTTTACGTATGTTTTAACTTACCAAAATATGTTTTATATAAGTTATGTTTTTATTAAAAGTTATGTTTTATAAAGCTTTCAGTTACGTGGTTTTATTTCTGAATCCTATTTGCTTAAAAGGAAATCCATGGATATGTTTGGTTATATT